>VMDR010034880.1:0-10935 GCA_007922815.1 Macrotus californicus | reverse complement strand
CCCATTTCCTCATTTCCTAGGTCCTCATTCTGCTTAATGCATAATTCTGAAATCACTCCTGCCCTAGAAATTCCCTCTATCTCCCTGTTTTACCAATAGGTGTCATCGCATCTCCTTAACCAAAATCTGTGTTTTAAAACCACTTGATCATGACCAAAAGTAAAGTGAAAGAAAAACTAGAAATTATAAATGTTAAACAATTGATAAACCATTCTGTGTCTATAAGAAAAACTTCATCGATATATTATTAATTAAACAAGAAATCTGCTATTGAATTTGAGTCTTGTTAACATATATCTTCTTGCTAACTAGCCTAATATCAGTGTAGATGACACTGATTTGGTAAATCTTGATAGAATGGGAAGGTGGAGCAGCAGGTAGGTGGGGATGGTACTAAACAGATTTTAGTCTTGGCATTGGTACTAATCTATTGCACAGGTGTGCTGATTTTAGCACTCAGTTCAGATATCTGGGTTGCAATGTTTTCCTCTCCAAAAGTAAAATTAAATTAGCTTGGAGAAATTATATAGTATCCCTATGACTCAATTTTCTTACCTACAAAAATGGTAATAAGTAGCTTTATTATCCTCATAAGTTTGTTATGGTGATTCAATGATTGACTATATGTAATAATCTTCAGAGTATGCCTAGCCCAGAGTGACTGTTAGTTATATTTAGTATTATAGTCCTATTCATATATAAAATATTAAGCATTCTTATTTATGTTGGGATTTTTTTTCAAATTGTAAAAGAAAGTGTATTTAGACAGTCACAGATGTAGGAGTGAGCTGTAGAAGAACTGGGCTCAGGAAACATGTTACAGAAAAGAGGGACTCTTGGAGCTTGTGTGTGTGAGGGGGGCAGAGAGAGAGAGAGAGAGAGAGAGAGAGAGAGAGAGATGCCCGAGACACAAAAGAGGGAGAAGAGGTTAAGGGGACGAGAGAGAAAAATAGAGCATGACCTGGGGAAAGAAGGGGGTGGGGAAACACACAAGTGTGCTCTGTAGAGAAAGTTACTGGGATAATCATACGGTTCTATATGTTTAAATTCTCTACTGTTTAAAGGTGATAATTATGCCAAACTACCTACATCAGTCAGAGTCCTGGGAGAAAACAGATGATACCTTCAATGAGTAGTTAAAGGGATTGTTTTCAAAGACTTGAGTAGATGCACGAGAAACCAGGGTAAGTCGGGCAAGTGAAACACTAAAATACTTGTATCAGTACTTTGACTGAGTTTCTAGGAAAAAGAATGGAGAAGATAGGTGCTTTGTTCTCATAAGAAACAAAGAAAATCCACTTTGAATATTCCCTTCACCATATCCCTGCCCCTGTATCTCTTTCACTTGATCCTTAGCCAGTTGAATAGAAGGATAGGTTTTATATGTATAACCAGCTCATCAAAAACACCAACTAAGATTTGACAAGGGAGTTATAAATACTCAATGGTAAAAGGATAATTTCTTCAATAAATAATGTTAGGAAAACTGAATAGCCACATGAAAAAAGTGAAACTGGGCTTCTATCTTATACCACTCACAAAAATTAACTCAAAACCTTAAAGACTTAAATGTAAGAACTGAAACCACAAAACTAGAAAAAAAACATAAGATCTTGGCAATGACGTTTTGGCCATGACACCAAAAGCACAAGCAACAAAATAAAAAATAAACAAGTAGAACAACATCAAATCAAAAAGCTTCTACACAACAAAAGAAACAATCAAAAAATAGAAAAGGTAATATGTCAAATGGGAAAAAAATAACTCTAAACTATATATCTGATAAGCAATTAATATCTAAAATACATAATGAACTCATACAACTGAACAGAAAAAAAAAAACCCACCTATGTAAACAGATTAAAAAACAAGAAGACCTCAACACACATTTTCCCAAAGAAGACATGCAGTCCTCAGGTTAGTAAAAAATACCCAATGTCACTGATCATCAGGTAAATGCAAATCCAAACCATGATGAGATATCACTTGACATCTGTTAGTGTAGCTATTATTATTATCCAAAAGATATGAGTAACAACACTTTGCAAGGGTATGGAGTAAAGAGAAACATTGTGCATTGTCGTAGAAATGTGGATTTGCTCAGTCACTATAGAAAACAGTATGGAGGTTCCTCAAAAATTAAAAGTAGAGTTACCATAGGATCCATCGATTCCACCTCTACGTGTATATACAAGTATACCTGAAGGAAACAAAATCACTGTCTTGAAGACATATCTGCACCCCATATTTATTGCAGTACTGTTCACAGCCAAGACAGAGAAATATCCTCATTGCCCATCAATGAATGAATGGAAATCATATCTACAATGTGTATATATAGTGGACTATTATTCAGCCATCAAGTAGTAGGGAATCCTGCCATTTGTGACAACATGGATGGACCTTGTGCTAAGAGAAATATTTCAGACACAAACATGCAGATACTGTAGGATCTCACTGCTATGTGGCATGTAAGCCTAACTCATGGAGACAGAGAGTGGGATGGTGGTTTCCAGGGTCTGGGCAACGGGAGAAATAGGCAGATGTTGGCTCCAGTTAGAAGATGAATTAGTTCTGGGAATCTAAAGCACAGCATGGTGACTAAGTTGCAATACTGTATTACATCATTGAGAGTTCCTAAGGAATTAGATCTTAAATGGTCTCTCCAATAAATAAATAAATAAATAAATAAATAAATAAATAAATTATGGTGGTTATGTAAGATGATGGATGCATTAACTAACCTTACTGTGATAGTCATTTCAGAAAAAAAAATGTATAATCACCACATTTTACCCTTTAAACTTATAATGTTATATGTCAATTATAACTCAAAATGTTGGAAAAATATATATCATGCTATTACGTCACCATTACAAGCAGGAACCAGGAAAGAAACAAGAATAATGGTAATGAATAGGGTACAAAATTTAATAGAGATATTTCTGAATTTCTAGCCAAACAATTTAAGAAGACAAAATCCCCCAATTATTTATAAATTATTCATATTTGTCACAGGGAATAAATGTAAACCCAGAGAAACTCTCCAGGAGCTCTCTGTAAGTATCAGTGGTTAGATTTTAAGAAATGTCCATGAGAAACTTGTCCAGCTCCTTCATTGTGCAAATAGGGAAATGCTCATAGAGAAACAAATAAAATTTTCTAAAACAAGCCTAGAGCCAGGTTCAATATTCTCAGTATAATACATAGCCTCTTTATTTAGGGTAGGAGTTACAATGTTTCTATAGTGTGCAATGTTTAATTTTTAAACCAATGTTTAAAATTTTCTTTCTCATTGAAACCAATATAAAACAGAAAAAGATTAAAGCAAGTTTACTTTAGACCAACTGGATTATTTAACAAAAGCAAACAAATAGCAAAATGATATTAATTTTTTTTCACAAACATTCTATTTCCCCCCCAAGGCAAAATATTCCTCATGGTTAGCAAGAAAGTTTTGGCACTCTACACATCTATCCCCATGTGGGGGCACCTGCCCCCCCCCCATTCCTGGTTAAAGATCATAACAAAAAGGGAGTGAAATCATACAGACCTGTTTTGAAATTCAGGATTCTACTTCTTCATTCTGGGACATTATGCTTCACTCTTTTCCTTAAATATAACACCCAGCAGTCTGACCAAAAGAGGACCAAGAGCATTTGAATTTAATTTTTGATTCAGCCATCTAATTATTGTGTTTGCTTGGAAGAGCCCAGATGAAGGGCCTTCATGTGAGTACAGAATAATTGGGAAAAGGGTGAGGCTATACCTAGTGGATGGAACATACTGATTTTTGTGGCAAAGGAGACAGAAACAACCCCAAGAGGTGTTTTAGACCTGATGAAGTCTGAAAAATTGGGGTACGTTAATGATCTATCTCTTTGAGATTCACCCCAAAGCCTTCCTCTGAAAAGGAGAACTCTAAAGCAACTCTCCCAAACATTGCAGACTCATAAATTTAGCTGACTGCTGGGTTTTCCATACCCTGGCAGATTTCTCTGACCATGATTTGGTCACCATTCGTCTTAATTACTGAAATGTCTATCAGAAAGAGCCAGGGGGCTCGCTCCCAGCCTCTGTACTTACCTAGCAAAACATGTGTAAACTCCTCTAGACGTCTTCATTTCCCCACACCCATTCTTACAGCTCAAACGGAGTCAGTCTGTGAGGTGGATGAATTCCAATCAACTAGTGGCTTGAAGAAACAGGTCGGGTGAGACTGTCTGTGGCTCATGCATGGTGTACAACCCTGTTTTGGTTTAAGTCCTGCAGGTGCACAATATTTGGGTGAGAGCAGACTTCCGTGGGGATTGAGTGCTAGATGTCATGAGCCAGTTTTTACAGACCACAGACTTTTGGTCTGAGAGCACTCCTGAGTGGCCGATCCCAGGACTCGCCTGCCTGGTTCTGTAGATTTCCAGAGATCCCTTGAGATCAGGTCTCCTCTGTGGAAAGCGTGGTTGTGGCTGCAGCACTTCTGGTGTGATTACGCCATTCTGAGCTGCCACTGATGGTCCCTTCTCTCCCTGCCCTTCAGTCAGGACTGGCACTTGCTACAAATTCAAGGTCTTGATTCAAATATTTGGAATGAACTATCATTCTAGAAGTCAGATTGGAAGATTAATTCTTAATCTTTGCCCTTAACTGACATGTCAAACTAAAGAGGCCCTAGCAATTGAAGACATTTTTTAGGGTGACGGTGTGCACTGTCAGAACTGTACTTCTTGTGTGGAAGATCAGGTGTTAACTCGACTCCCTGTCAGGAAAACATGATGATTTGTATCTTGGATGAAATTGTAGAGATCTTTAAGTATTTAGGTAAACACCACCAGTGTGAGCAGCTAGCTCTCGGATGACTAGAAAGATCTCTCCAAAATGAGACTACCATTGGCTATTTAGGCAATCATCCTGGAAAGAAAACTAATGCATTATTCATGTGCTCCCTATGTGCAGTTATTCTTATAATGGGAGTCATCCAATTAAAAAGGTGTAATGGAATTTGTCCTTGACTTTAGTTGAAATTTTCAGCAAAAAGACGTGGGCACTGGAAGACAGTCAGGCTAGTATCAACTTATTATCCAGCATTGTTATGAATGATGGAATTGTCCTAGATTGCCTCTTGGTAGGCCAAGGTAGAGAGTCCAGGCACTGCTAAAACAAACTTCTCAATGTGGAATGACGCTTTGAGAAAGCTGGACACATCAGTACAGAAATTTGATGAGAAAGTCACATGGCTTTTTAAGGTAGACGCTGGGACTTTATGGGGTTTTTTCAGCTGGTTTTGTACAGGACCTTGAGGGGATGGTTAAGGTCAGTACTCAAGTTGACTTCATCCTGCTACAAGGAAACCTCTTGATATTAGCCTTAACTTAATGTTATATAAAAAAAATTGATAGATATGGCCCCAGTCTCTGTAGAACTGACTAATCAAGATGGTTGACCAAGTGGCATGCTCATAGGACGATGCTACATATGTCTCATGTTTTTTAATTTCTTGTGAGCAAGACACTTAATTACCTCCTTTTTAAATCATCTTTTCAAGAATGTTTACATTGTGTGTAGTCTTGGAAGATAAAGTGTCTCCCTTCAGAAGAAAAGATAAGCATGTCTACTCTCTAGTATGATCAGGTGATAGGCTCCTTCAGAGAAGACGGTTCCTTAAGCTCAGTATTTCTTTTCTGTAACACAGTCCAACGTATGTGCTGGAATCCATCTCTGCCCACCTCCATTGTTCCCTCAGGATTTGTGAGCAGGGTGAACTAATGTAAATGCACTAATGGTCATGTTGATTTCTCTGCCATGCGTATAAAGTCCTTAGTCTTGGATCATGTCTTCAGCCAACATCCATGAAAAACGTGTCAGGCTAACACATGAGTTTGTATGGAGGGTAAAATCTCAGGGCTTTCATTTCTTAACACCTTGGGGTCATTTATAGCCTACATATTTATCTTGAAACATGGCATAAATTGTGCCATTACTAAATATCTAGATATATTTCATGCTGAGAATCTCTTACAACTATGTGTGTGTACAAATAAAGAATGGTAGCCTCACCAGATGATGAGTTTAAAGTTATAGGATGCTTTCAAAATCCTAGGCCTATCAATTAGCAATTAACAAAAAAATCATACTTCAACCCTTACATGGTGACACAATATTTAGTTACCTTGTTAAGACTGAATGTTAGTAATGATCTTTAATCTTTCCCCAGGCAATTTTATTTAATATTAGAAGCTTTCTCTAGTTAAAACAACTTAGTGGAAATTCCCAAGAAAGGGAAAAAAATGGGTATTTATGTAGTTCTATTAAAATGAAGGTCAGGCTGTCAGCCAGTCAAAGCTTAATTAGGAGTAGGCTGCTAGCCCCCGGAAACCTTCACTGCCTTGGGTACATTATGGGATTGACTAGGAACAGGAACTCCATGTAATAAGTCTCATTACCACCATCTGCAGTATGTCTTCCTCCTTCACTTTCCCACACTCCACATATTTTGTTTCATAAAAGTTGCCATTTTTTTTGGTTGACTACCAGTTTGCTACAGTATTGGAAATGCTCCAAATTAAATGCCACTAGCAGGACAGGATGGCTATATAAAAGGTAGTGACAATAGACTCTGTCTAGTAGTTGGGCAGCAGAGTTCATAACAAAAGCATGTCTTCCTAGGATTTTTCAATGATTTAAATGATCTGAGAAGTGGCAAGGGCGAAAGATCATCTTAGTCCTTCAGTTGTCCTGGAAGGTACAATGGAGAGGGGGGGCGTGTTTTGTTGACAAGCTTTTACTTTTCCTAAGTTAATGTTCCCTGGAAGAATACAAAATACCAACATATGTAATTTTCCTCCTATACTTTTAGGATTAAAGATGAAAGGTGACTTTCATATGTGTTTTCATAGTATCTTGACCACCATCTAATTCAAAGAGAAAATATTTTCCTTTATCATAACTTGTGCACTTATCGCTTTGCTGTACTTGACAGTGATTGTCTTGGAAACAAACAATATCTTTTTTTTTTTTGCATTTTTATTTCAATTCCAAGAGTTTGGCTAGAAACTTGACAAATGGGGAGGGGATAGTTCATCAGTGAATCAGCCATGGTGTTACTCTGTCTGGTTTCGTAAGTATGTGGTTGAGGAGGTCATTCCTCTTTCCTAGGTCTGAAGCTGAAATTCAGCTGAGACCTAAGATGTTGTATTCCTCTTTGGTCAACAGACCTGAGGCTTTATTCCTACGATTGTTAATGCTGACCAGGGCCTCATTGTTCTGAAGGCTTAATGATTAAGAGAGTACATGTTCAAGGGAACTGGGGGGGGCAGGTGAGTCAGGGTACACTTAGGCTGGACAAGGCCAATGTGAAACAAAAAGAAAAGAAAAAAGTTCAAATTAAAGAAAACGAGGTTTCTGCAAGGTTACATATTCAAAGGGAAAGATTGACAATAACCACAACAGAAAAAACGCAAAAGCAAACCAATCAACTAAGAAAATTGGTAACAAATCCATAATATTTCTTTTTCACACTTAATACCAAGAAGCTTTAAACCAAGAGCAACAGGAATGAAACTGAAGGATTGAAGAAATGTATTTAATTATGTCTGAGATAGAATAGAATGGAGGTGATACAAAGCAGTTAATATTCACTTGTTGAGCACTCTGGATTTGAAGGTCCCTAAAGATAAGAATAGTCTTGCCTTTTTGGGTAAGCCTCAGGGGAGATTATCAGGGAATAGGCAAAATGAACCTGATTATCTACCACTGAGTTGAGCCCAAGAACTAGTAGGTTAACAATCACAGTTTTTCTCAGCTCATTGAACAGGTAAGAACAATCTTCCCTTTTCTCTTGACAAAGAAAATGAGGTTTGAGGGGAACTTTAATTGAAAATGTGCAGTAAAATGATGTAAAGAAAATAAAGTATCAACAGAGATAAAAGAGAGATAATTTTCACTACTTAAACATGTTTTATTTAAAATAGAGACATTAAATGATAAACACTGATGGCTAGGAAAAAATGTCCTCTGGAATTTCAATTATGCACACATTAAATCTTTTTCACTCTTAACACCAATGTCTAATCCTCTTAATTTTATCCTTTTGTCTTTATAATTCAGTGTACTTATTGACCTATTTTTCAACTTACTAGTTATCTCTTTAAACTTATATGTTAAACAAATCTACTGAGATTTTTATTTTAAGTATTTCTCAGTTCTGGAATATAGATTTGGTTGTGAAGCATAGACTCCAGTTCCCCCTAAAATCTCAAACTAGTCATTTATTTCCTTGATGATAGTAAACACTCCTCTTAACATCAATGAATCTAGAGATATTTTGAGACCCAAGACAATTTTCTCACACTCTGAAGCAGAGATGGGTGTTTCCTTTCTGGCAGGCATCTAAGGGCACTAGCAATAATGAATCCACTTTATGCACAAATCAAATCACAGGTTAAAAAGCTTTAAATTTCAGGCTCAGTTCCTGCAAAGTGGTTCATTTCCAGTTCATCCTCACTTCCAGGGTCTAACTTTTCCGGGTTAAAATTGTAATTGTGTGACTTGCACATGTGTTTGTGGGTCAGGGGAAGAGGGTGGCTTGGGGAGTAGAGGTCAGTAAGCCTTTCTTTGACGGTCTCCTCCTAACCCACGGTCATGTTAAAAGCTCTGCTCCGCATCTCAGTGTCTTACTTGCCTGAGCAGGAATCTGCAGGCATGTATAGTGCAAAAATATTCCCCAACTCAGAACTTGTGTCTCTGGGCTTACGTCTTCTCTTGGATTCTGCCTAGTATGTCTTCCTTGCTCTGTGAAGTTGTTTCCAAAGTTGTGAGAAGAATTTTTCATTACTGATATACTCTTTATGTTTCCTTCAGTATTACCTAATTTTGTATTGGCAAAAGCCCTGAATTAGATTTAGCAGCTAAATCTCAGAGAATAAATTAAAGAATTTATAGCTTATTATTTACAATTATAATACTATTCTCTTTGGGATTTCATCAGTGTTTAGAGAAAACTGAACAAAAAGATGGCTGTAGCATAGCTGGAAGCTCCATCCTCTCACTCCCAGCCCCAGACCAGTCTGGCAGATAACCCACAGAGCATTTACTAAAAAATCCAGCTGAGTGTGAGACTGGGTGTGAGCGAGCATGTGTGCGGATGAGTGTTCAGGCATGTGTGAAAGTGTGTTTGTGCCCACCTGCCTTTGAGGGCACTCAGGGGTAGGTGGCCAGGGCTCTCCTGGCAGACCCCCCCTGACTTGTCTCACTGCACAGATTTGGAGCGGGTGTCAAACTGAGGAAATTATAATATCTTCCTCAGGAAGAAGCTGCTGGAGCAACCATACCTCAGCACCTGGGCTGAGTGGTTCAGACATCCCACAGTAATATTTTGCTGATATATTTCCTAGAGCACAAGAAATAAAGTAAAAATTAAACAAATGGGACTACATCAAAATTAAGAGAGGAAGGGACTAGTCAAAGAACATGTATGAATGATATGTGGACATGGACAACTGAGAGGGGATTGATTGTGGGCTAGAGGGGTGGGCTGGCTAGAGGGAGGCAAAAGCCAAAAGAAGCTGAGATACTGTAATAAAATAAGCAATAAAAATAAAGAGGCGCAGTTAAATGATGAAAAAAATAAATAAAAATAAAAAGCTTCTGTACAGCTAAAGAAACCATCATCAAAATGAAGAGGGAAAAAAATTAAAAGGGAACCAGCTGTATAGAAAAACATATTTACCAATGATACATCAGACAATGGTTTAATCTCCAAAATACATAAAGAATTCATATGATTCAATGCCAGGAAGACAAACAATCCAATTAAAAAATGGGCAAAGGACCTGAACAGGCACTTCTCCAAAGAGGACATACAGATGGCTCATAGACATATGAAAAGATGTTCAACATAACTAGCCATCAGAAAGAAGAAAATTAAAACCAGAATGAGATATCACCTCACTCCTACCAGAATGCTCATCATTAATAAATCAGCGAACAACAAGTGTTAGCGAGATTGTAAAGAAAAGGGAATCCTAGTGCACTGTTGGTGGGAAGGCAGACTGATGTAGCCACTGTGGAAAACAGTATGGAATTTCCTCAAACAAATTAAAAATGGTACTCCCTTTTGACCTAGTGATTCCCCTGCTGGGAATATACCCTAAAAATCCCAAAACGCCAATTCAAAGGAACTTGTGCACCCTTATGTTCACAGCAGCATTATTTACAATAGCCAAGTGTTGGAAACAGTCCATCAGTAGATGAATACATTAAAACACTGTTGTACATTTACCCAATGGAATACTATACAGCCCAAAGGAAAAAGAAGGAACTCCTACCCTTTGCAACAGCATGGAGGGAACTAAAGACTATCATGGTAAGTGAAATAAGCCAGTAGACAAGAGACAAATACCATATGATCTCATTTATAAGAGGAATCTATTGAACAAAATAAACTAATGAGCAAAACAGAACCAAATACATGAGAACAGAGAACAGACTGACAGCTGCCAGAGGAAAGAGGGGATTTGGAAGCGAGATAATGGTGGAAAGAAGGGGAAGGGACTAGACAAGGAACATGTATGAATGACCCATGGACATGGACAACAGTGTGGGGACTGACTGTGGTAGTGGGGTCGGGGGGCCAGATAGAGGAAGGCAAAGGGGAAAAATTGGAACAACTGTAATAAAATAAACAAGAATAAAAAAACTGAACAAAGAACAATATGAAAATACACTGAGGTTCAATTGCATCATCAATTTTTAAGATTTCAGAGTCCACAAGGGAGATGGCTTGGAGCAAGATCAATGGATAAGGCTCCATTGATTTAACCACAATAGCACTTCCTTTATATATAGTTACACATGTAAAAGTTCCTTTGAAGAAAGGGTTCTTCTGTTTAAAAATATGAAATTACTGATACTTGTGGAGGTGTTACAAGTTTCTAAGGT
>VMDR010034879.1:0-10938 GCA_007922815.1 Macrotus californicus | reverse complement strand
TTATGCCATCTAGTTTACAATGTCTGTTTTTACATTTATTCTTATCTGCCTATTATTTTTTATAATCTGCATTTGGGTAGGGATTTATACAGGGGTAAGCATACATAGGTTTACAGTTTCTCATATGGAAAAAGACATGCAGATTATGCTTATTAGAATAGCTTCATTATCTCAAAAGAATATCTCAATGGCACAGCAAACCTACTTTTACCCACCCTTGTGTAATTATTTTGAACATTTATTTATTTTAATAATAGATATTTACAGTTACAATCTTGCCTCTAAATCCTGCTTATGCTACAAATTTCAAATTTTGGCATTTTGAGTTTTCCTTACTTTTTGTATTCTTAATATCCCCTTAGGAAATTTCTTTTGACTCATGGGTTACTCCAAAGAGTGGCATCAAATTTCCTAATATTCGGGAGTTTTCATATTCTGTTGATTTCTAATTTAATACAATTTGAATCAGGTAAAATACTGTTCATAATTCATATGTTTTAAAATGTATTGAATCATATTTTATAAGCCAGGATATTTTATAGTCTTTTTCATGTTTATTTATAAAGCACGTCTGCTGATTGCATTTGCAATTGTGAGGTGCAATTTTCTTTAAAGGTCAATTAGGTTAATTTGGTCAATATTATTGCTCTGATCTCCTATGTGCCTGCTAGATTTTGTCTATTCTATGGATTGCTGAGAGAGGGATGTTAAAATCTCAAATTAACTATAAGGATATGTCTGATTTTTTTTAATCTGTTTTTGCTTCATGAATTTTAAAGTTCTATTGTTGGTGCATACATATTTAGAACTGTTACGTTTTTCTAATGAGCCCTCTCTTAATCATTATGAACTGTCTTCATTTTTGTCCACTCTTTTTGTGAAGTCCATTTTGTCTGATAACAGTTAATGATAGGGCTCTGTTATGTTTACTCTCTGTGTGAAGTATCCATTTAGTTTCAGCTAATTGTGTCTTTAATTGTAATGTTTATCTTTTGGACATTGTCCCTACTTGGGATCAAAGTCTTTTTCATTGTTTCAGGCTTCAGACCCTGGGAATAAAGAAGCAGCTGAGGAGCTCTCTCCCCTCAGGCTCAGGCTGAATTTTTCATGTTCTTCAGCACTGTTCTACCTCTCTTATCCTGCTCCCTGGTTCTCAATTTGGTAACAACTGCTCTGTTGTAAGTTTCATGCCATCTTGCCTGCACACTCACTGCCAAGTATTTATCAAGGATTTGCAGGAAGCCCTGGTAGATTGCTATCTCTGCATCCCAACCTCTTGAAGCTGCTATCCAGCACCCTGCCCTCCATATGTCAGGTTGTCGGTCTGAACTCTCTTTCGGTTCAGGAGCACCACCTTGGAGTAATGACCACGCTCAGCTAAGTCTCCAGCTTGCTGTGCTAGTGAAATTCTCACCAGGCAAGGAGCCAGGGTGATCTTGAGATTCACCTCATGAGTTTCCCTTCCCTGAGTCAGATTTTTCTTTTAAGATTTTATTTATTTATCTTTAGAGAGAGGACTTTATTTATTTATCTTTAGAGAGAGGGGAAGGGAAGGAGAAAGAGAGGGAGAGAAACATCAGTGTGTGGTTTCCTCTCACATACCCCAAACTAGAGACTTGGCCTGTAACCCAGGCATGTGCACTGACTGGGAATCGAACCAGCAACCTTTTGGTTCTCAGGCCTGTGCTCAATCCACTGAGCTACATCAGCCAGGGTGTCTTGCTTTTTTTTCTTCGACTGAAGACAATCGTCTCATATTGAAATTGGAAAGCCAGCATTCCTGATGTGTTGCCTGTCACTACCAGGACCGATAAACAGAGAGGGATTGAATCTTTTTGGATGCTTTATTCAGATGACCAGCCATCTGAGAAGAAGGCAGGTTATGACTCTAACTGATCGCCTTAAATTTTATTTTAAACCAACCATTTTCCTGAGGTGAAGAAAAGTGTAGGGAAGGGGTTTGGAATTCAGGGGAAAGGTTTATCAGATAAAAGCTGCAGCATTCCTACATCTGGGTCCTGGCTGGTGGTCTTCATCTGTGTCCTGGGTGGTGGACATCTCCCCTTGGAGTACAATGGCTCAACTACCATCTTGATTGCTTGCAGTCCTCCAGAGGCACAACAGTGGGGCTGTTTACGGTCTTCTGGAGTCAAGGTGGGTGGCCTTCAGTTCCTGGACCGATAGCTTTTTACATGCATTGATTACTAAGCTTATTACCTATTTCCTGAACTAAAATGTTGAGTCCCCCATCAATATTTTCTGCCCTGCTTTGAAGTTGTTTACTGTTGGATAGCATGTTCACTACCAGTTTTTTCTATCAAAGTAAGAAACAGAAGTCTGTGGTTTTTATTATTGTTTCATGGTTTTTCAACTTTATATTAATCAGGAAAACATGTTTGACTCTATAGCTTAATAAATTCTGTGACATCTTAATGCCCTCCAGGGGGAGCCAAAACATTAGTCTGCAGGTGTACTGCACCTGCCTCTCTAAGGTTCTGCTGACCATGAGGGGATTTGATAGGATATTCTTATTAAGAAACACCTTGACTTTTTAAACCACAATATGCATATTTCTACCTGAATAAGAGTACACACTACTTGCAGAAATGCTTCTTTGCAAAAATGGCCACCACATCAAAGTCACATTTATGGAGATGATCTATTGTTTCAGAGGAGGTTCAAGGTCTGAGGGTTTCAGAAGGAATTTTAAATCTTTGGAGATAAATAATAAAAAATCCATTATTTAATAGGCTCTTGCAATCAAACTGTGGCAATTAATTTAATTGGTTCACTTGAATGTTTGTTGGTTGTAAATATGGTGAATATGTTTTACTTAGCACTATTTATTTGTTAAACATAATTGGTCGTAATTCTTTTTTAGTTTAATTTATTTATATTGACTTAATTTCAGTGTGTTCTCTTTTAAAACTCCAGGCCATTTTCCATATTTTCTTTTGACACTATCCCTCCTATTGGTTTATGTGTTTATGTTTTATTTCTTTCAGTTATCTGTGTCTTCCTCTTCCTGCCAAACTGTGGTTTTAAGGCTCTAGTCATTACAGCTGAATTTGATAGTGAACAGAAGTCAAGTTACAAACGGTTACAGTCTGAGAAGACAGCAATACATCTGAGATAAAAATGGAAGTTTAACTCCTTTGGTCACCTGAAGTCAGTTCCTAAACAGTCTCTTAACTTTACCCCTTTGTAATCCAGCCCTCTATTTCTCCTATAGGTTCTTTCAAAAAATAATTGCATTTAAGTCTCTCATGGGTCAAATCTCTCGGTGCCTGACCCAGACATAAAATTCAAAGTTGAAGAAATTAGGCAAAGTTTAGAAAGGCCTGATGGAACACCTCTGTATCCATTAATCCATTAACTTTATTTCCAACGCTCCCTTCTCCGCACACCCTATGCTCCTGACATTCCATGAGGTATGTTGAGTTCCTCAATGATTTCTTTTGTCATGACTCCATATTTTTATTGATTGCATTAGCCCCAAATTCTACTGCCAACCACATCCATCCTTAAAGTGACTGTTATGGACTGAAAGTTTGTGTCCTTTCAAAATCCATATGCTGAAATATGAACCTCTAATTGATGGTATCAAGAAGTAAGGCCTTTGGGAGGTAACTGAGTCATAAGAGCAGAATCTTAATAATTGATACTAGTATTTTTATGAAATGGTCCCCACGGAGCTCTGTAGTCTCTCACTCCATGAAGACATATGGAGAAGTATGCAATCCAGAAGAGGGCTTGAGCAGAACATTATCATACTGGCACCCTGATCTTTGATTTTCAGTCGCCAGGACAGTGAGAAATAAATGTCCTCTGTTTATATGCCACCCATCTCTGGTAGTTTGTTTGTTTATTTTTTAAAGATTTCATTTATTTATTTTTATAGAGAGGGGAAAGGAGGGTGAAAGAGAGGGTGAAAGAGAGGGTGAAAGAGAGGTTCCCCTATTGGGAACCTGGCCTGCAACCCAGACATGTGCTCTGACTGGGAATTGAGCCAGCGACCCTTTGGTTTATAGGCTGGCACTCAATCGACTGAGTCACACCAGCCAGTGCTCTGGTAGTTTGTTATAGCAGCTCAAACAGACTCAATCACATCTTCTTTATTTTCTATTTCTTTTTTTTCAAATGTTGCCTCTTGTGTTTAAGACTTTATTGAACCCCCTTTCTCTCTTAAGGAGTCTATCATTTCCTCTTATATTATAAACAGCCTTCCACGGACAATTTCTACTGTAAATTGTAATTTATGTATATATCCCCTATACAGTTTGTGGTTCTTGTGTCTTCATGGACTGAGTGCCACTTTATTCTAAAATTCTCAAAGTCTAGAACTCAATGTTACATGTTTTTATGTCCTCTATACCTTGTAAAACAGCCTGACACATTAACAGTGGCCTGGACCTAATAAAAGAATACAGAAAAGATGGAAAGAGCTCTGTACATAAACACACTAATACTGACATCAAGTACAGTATAAGACTTCTTTTTTAGTATACTAGAAGTGAATCACAACTCAAACAA
Organism: Macrotus californicus; assembly: GCA_007922815.1. Lineage (NCBI taxonomy): Eukaryota > Metazoa > Chordata > Mammalia > Chiroptera > Phyllostomidae > Macrotus > Macrotus californicus. The sequence goes on along the minus strand of VMDR010034879.1, from coordinate 6,405 downwards.
AATACATTGTAATCATGATTTTGTTCACAGCCATAAGGAAGACAGAGGAAAAGTAGATATATGATAAGCAACCAATTCTTAATGGTCCTGGAGGATAATTTCCTTTCCATGTGGGTAGCTGGGTGGAGAGCTGATCCAGCTGGACTAAGCATTCTGCAAAGAAATACAGCCATTGGCTGCTCTCAGTGCCTCTGCCATCCAAAGCTCTCCTCACAGCCCTTGGGGTGCAGACATGGTTCTTGATATACACTTGCCCTATATTCTTGAGCTTGGACATTTTTTGATACACGCTTTGTCTCTTAGAAAAAAAGAAGAAGAAGAAAAGATGTTACCTAGAGTCTCTTGGCTTACCTTGGAGATATTTAACATAGCGTGGGAACAGGGCCTCCTTCTTTCTCAGGTTACTCTCAGTCACATGTTCAGTCTGCTGGCCCCAGCATGTTCTTCTCAGTTGGAGTAGTGGCAAAGGTACACACTACTACACCAGGCCTAGGCTATGGAATCATGAGGATGGCAGCATGCATTATGCTTCGCTGCTGTTTGTAAACCTTGTCCAATACGGTGTGTTAAAGCTGTGCCGTGGGACACTAATGGGGTGTTTCGTGACCACCTTCAGAAGACAGCTGATACTCCACAGAGGCCATGCTCTACCCATCCTGGTGTACTGCTTTTGTTTTTGTTTTTTAGGAAGTGAGAGGATTTAATCAGGTTGTTTCATCTCCTAGGAATACTGACAAGTAACCAGGAAGTGCTTTGACTTGGTAGATTGTAACTAACGATTAGGAAGAGCAGCAACAGTGTCCACTTGCTCATGTGCTCCAGGTGGAGCAGCTGAGATGTCTGTGTCATCCAAGAACAGGCAGGCTACCCATGGCTTCCGTGAATGCAGAACCCAGCAAGCCTCAGAGATGTGTGCTCCTGGTCTCAGAGGGAACGAAGCAATGAGAGAGAGGTCTCTCAGTCATTAAAACACCAAAACTTGTAGGGTATTTGCAACCAAGGAGGGGTTGTCGATAAGAAAAATTAGCTAGTGAAACTTTCAATAGCCAAGAAGAGGAAATAAGTGTAAAACTGCAAAATATACATATGCTTTTTGGTCAAATACTAGGAGACTGCTAAGAAATTGAAATATAAACAGTCGGTTGTGATGGGAGCTTAGAAACTGAGAGTAGTTCGGTATGGATGAGCTAATACCAAAACTTGAACTTGCTTTTAGAAAGTTATGGGGATGGGATGAGCAAGGACATGAGATAGGTATAGAATTCTGATATTTTCATCCTATAATTGAATATTCATTTAAGGACCCACTGGTCCTCAAAGCCTTAGCCTTCATAACTAACAAGTAGCTGCTCAACCACTGACCACAGAGACAGCCTAGCCTACTATTAGCAAAATCAACAGATCAGTGAGGTCCTTGCCCTCAAGTCTTCATGCTTAAAAATACTACATGATTTATTGATAAAAGACCCTGCCTCCAATGTAGACATACCCAGTGGAAAGCAGCAGCCCTCATGATGAAGCTCTGTAAATGTCAATGGCCTCAGATAACATTTCCTAATGGTATGAACTTCATATGGTGTTGCTTTCCATAAAGCATACCACTCTACTATTTATTAAAACTTTATACAAATTCATGGGCCAAAAAATACTGGCCTGATTCTAATGTCAGGCCACAAGGTTAGCAGAGCATATATTAGGAATAGCACACCCAGATGCAACATTATCTCATGAACTTAAACTGAATGTGACATAAAGAAAAGCATGGATTATCAAATACGTAAAACTACCACTCGCACTGTAACATTTTTACATGTGTGACGCTATTGTTGCTGCATGGATCGTATTATTTGGCAACTCTACTGGTTTCACTAACAACAGTTTCTACAGGGAGCCATCTCTGCTAGAACCTGGACCATAGTATCTGTGTCCAACCTGGGCTGTGGAATGCTGACAGCTTGGAAATGGAGTTTGCTCTGCTAATTCTTTGCTAGCACATTTTCTCAATAAACCTTAAGTCATATATGCAGCATGTGAAACTAGTTTCCTCTGTACATTGTAACCCCTTGCACAAAAATATAAAACCAAATACGTATGTTTTGAAGACATGACTTGCAATTGAATATATATATAGACCATGCATGGAATAAATTAGTCACCAGATTTACACAATGCTTTGAATTCTTTGGATCAAATGGGAATCACTTTTAAGCTGGATTATGATGATATTGAAGATGATTGATTTAAACATATCACCTACCATTAAGTTAACTGGCTGGAATAGTATATGTATTTCCATATTTTAATTTGTCTAATGTGAGCACATTGCATACCAAAGTACTCAGACATATGATCTGACAATGTGTGATTTGTCAACAGGTGTTATTGACCAATGACAAGTATTGGTATTCTCTGGGAATGGCCAAAAGCAGTGTCAGTTGTGAGTTCTGTATGATGCTATGCAGTATGATAATGACAAAGTCAAATATTCAAATTATTTTTGGGGGCTATTCAGTGAGAAACATTAATTCTGACAGCAAGTCTCTGCAGTGTACATGCAATCTCCACTGACAAAAAATGTCTTGACCTTGGCAAACCTTAGTTATTCCAGGTTTTTCCAGGTTGATATCATATATTTCAGTTGCTAGAAACAATAAGCTAGAACTACCTGTACAAGACGGGGGGTTATGTTATGCTGCAGATGAGACAGAGGCACTCCCTCAGAGGTGTCTCCGGACCAACTTGTACTTGAAACAGTCCTTGACAGAGAATAACCGTGGAATAATTTTATACATGTTGAGATCATGCTTTTTTTAATGAGATCCAAGAGGACACCCAGTAGATAAAACTTGGGCAGTTCCTATTAAAGGAATCCCAATATCAGCATCAAGTTACATTGCTTTCATTGCAAAGTTAAGTTGCTTTGGAAATGCCCTTAATATAAATATTGTATTAGTTGTTAATCGTTATTAGTAGTATTTTCAGCATTAATTCATTATACCCAATATAATTCACTAATTCATTATAATTCATGTTTTATGACATCCAAAATTATGTTCATTTTAAGGAACAAATATAATGAATACATTCAGTAGAGAAGGGTTCTGTTATTTTGTTCTTCATGAATAGCCTTGATCTAACCGTAAATCCAAAACGTCTGTGACTTTCTTTTACAAATTCAGGTTGAAACAAGCATTTGTCTCTAAAGCAATTCTTGTCGATAAAGCTTTTGTAAGCCAAAACAACACCATTATTGTCACAACTGCTTCTTAAGTTCTTTCATTCTCCTCTTGGAAAAAAAGGGTAAACATGTAAAGGGTTTTCATCTGGATTCACAAAAAGAAGTTTCAGAATATTTATAAAATATTCTATACAGCATTGTCAAATTATAAAATGATAATGGGTAGTTGCATCAAAATAAAATAGGTTTTTTTTAGAAATAGCTCTTCTTTTTCAATAGAGTCACATTTTCCCCTCTTGCCTTTTAGCTTTTTTATAGTTTTTAAATCCCATTATGCACAATTGGAACAAGAACAATTATGCCAGGAGGTAAAAGGTACTCTCACCATGCTTGCTAGAGAGAAAGGCACCCACACCACATGAGAGCTATCGCTGAATTTACTGTCTGTCAGCAGATGCTCACCGAAATGAAAACGTTCCCTGAATTCATGTTGTGCCTATCTCCTTTACTCCCCGGTGCCTTCCCTCCTCGGGGAATTATAGGGATAAGAATCTTTCTCTTCTATAACTAATGTTTGAGAGCTCACAGAGCAGTGTGTCTTTTGCTCCTATTTGGGGAGCCATTTATCTCCTCTGAAACACATTTTGATTATTTTAAAGAGCAGGGTTTAGGTGCACGTAACCCATTCAGTTATCAGGGTCAGATACAAGTGTTTCCATCTTCCAGGGCGCCTGCCTCACCCAAATGATGAGTGGTTTGTAAATGCTACACTCTGATTTCTGGCTTTGCTACCTGTCTACTTAGAGACCATTGCTATTCATTCAAATGCACACTGCATGCTTTGCAAAATACGGTGAAAATTGTTTTTACTGACAATAATACCAATTAGATGATCTGGAAATAAAGCTTGTTGAAGAAACAAGGCGGCACAGGGGAATTTTGTGATCTCCCCAGTCTCCTGCTCCTGCATTTTGTTCAGAAATTATGTGTTTAGTCTTTTGTATCTGTTTGCTATTTCTTACATCCATCTCCTCTCCCTCTCCCTCCCTCCCTCACTCCCTCTCTCTCTCTCTCTCTCTCTCTCTCTCTGTTTTGCCCATTCCTTTTCCATTGATATATCTGATAGATTAAGGTGAATTAAGGTGTGGGTTAAAGCATTAAAAAGTTTGGAGATATTTAAAATATACCTCGCCCACAGTAATATTAGTAATACTTCTGCTACATGTACTACTGGTGCTACTGCCACTAGTGCTAGTAATAATAATAGTCACAATAGCAATAAAGATACATGACTCATATACAAGCCTGTGAAGTGACCAGAAGTGCAGGTATTTTTATTTCCATTTTACAGAGAGGAAAAATCACAGTTAAAATAAACCCCGGTCACAGAAGGGGAAAGAAATAGATATCAGATCTGGTTCACTCTATTTTGACTCAGGGGGATTTAGGGTGTTTTTCTCCTTAAAAGCACTTGATATTGACAAGCATTCTAGAGTCACTGAGGTTTACTATGGTTCTTTGTACTCCTAACTCTTATTATTAGACTGAGATACAAAAGAAAGGATCACATGCTTGTAAATCCTTCAACACAATACTTAGCTGAGAACAAAACTCACAACGGGGTTCTAAAAGCACACTTTTAAAGAACACATCAGCCCTGACTGGTGTGGCTCACTGGATTGAGCGCTGGCCTGCAAAACAGAGAGTCACCGGTTTGATTCCCAGTCAGGGCACATGCTTGGGTTGTGGGTAGGGGTGCACAAGAGGCAACCACACATTGATGTTTCTCTTCCTCTCTTTTTCCCTCCCTTCCCCTCACTCTAAAACCAAATAAGTAAAATCTCTAAAAAAGAATACATCAAAGATGTTAATGGTGCTAAATGCCCCTGGAAAGAACTCACAGCACAGGTGGAGACACGGAGACTTGCCCACACCGTATTGATGATTGAGATGGATTGGTAATTGAATCTTGGCCATCTCCAAAATATATACAGGTTGTTTCAAAAGTAAAAGACAATGAAAGGAAAGAGAACACCATACAAGCAGCTTGTTTTTGTGTTTAATGCATTTTCCTGATAGATATGTTCTAAATAGTAGTTAATATACCAGGATAGAAAAAAAGATGACTTTAAATGATAGACACATATTGTGATACACACACTATTCTTCCAACTCAGGTATGTGTCTAAATTAATGTACATTTATGGTGAGAGTTGTGTGTGTGTTTATCAGATTATTTTACATTTTCTTCACCCTCTATTCTAAAAAACTGTTACCACATATTTTGATGTTTGGTGTTTAGATCAACTGCACAAAGTGATGGGAAGGCAACATCATTGTATTTGGGTTTAGTGTGAATATCTGTTGGCTTCAGAACACTTCTACCTATGGCTATGCAAAGTTGGGGCAGGGAGCCCTGTTCCGTACAAATGCCTCTCAACGCCCTATGGCCTTGAGAATGAACAATACAGTGTGTGCTCTCCTTCTCTTTCCCTCTTGAATCTATCGGAGTATTTGGATTTCTTTCTTTTTTTTTTTTCCAGGAGAATCTCTACACTTTTCTTTTTAGTAATACTGACTCGATTATAATCAATTTTCCTTCCAACCATATACGTACTTAATGTTAAGTATATGGAGCACCATGATAACAGCACTTTGCACAAGCCTTCAATTCCCAGTGCAAAAAGAAAACCATACACAGTTATAACCACACTGAAGAATGTACCCGCTATTTATTAAAGCATGAACCTGTGTAATACAATTACAATTTGACAAAGTATTGATCAAATGAAGCCACTCTCTGTGCCTTGAGTTATTAAGAATAGGAGACCTTTCTCAGTAAAGCCAACAATTCTACTGATGGCCTTGTCACATTCGTATACCTCTGTCAAATCAGTCACAATATGAATTTCTTTTACAGAGTGTTTCTTCACAAAGTAATTTAAGTTGTCAGAGAATAACACAGAACTGAGGTAAAATTTGAGAAGAGCCACAAATGAGAATATGAAGAGCCATAAATCATTTGGTCTTCAGTTGACTAGAATTTAAGTGGGAATAAACACATACTAAAAAGTCCGCCATGTCTTTCATCGTTGTAGACACAGTTTTTCTTATACTGAACTCCCTGCAAGCCTGAGAAATATTTTTCTAGTATTATGAACCAAAAGGATTAATAAATTGTCACCAAATTATTATAAATATGTAACCAAACTCTCCCATTTTTCCAT
>VMDR010034878.1:0-10932 GCA_007922815.1 Macrotus californicus | reverse complement strand
AAACAGAAACAAAAACAAACTAAGCAAACAACTAGAACAGGAAGAGAATCACAGAAATGGGGATCACACAGAGGGTTATCAGGGGAGTGGGTGGGGAGAGAGGGGGAAAAGGTACAGGGAATAAGAAGCATAAATGGTAGGTAGAAGATAGACAGGGGGAGGTTAAGAATAGTATGGGAAATGTAGAAGCCAAAGAATTTACATATATGACCCATGGACATGAACTAAAAAGGGGAAATGCAGGTGGGAGGGGGTGCGCAGGGCAGAGGGGAATAAAGGGGGTTGGGGGAATGGGACAACTGTAATAGCATAATCAATAAAATATATTTTCTAAAAAATATAAAATATATTCTAAAAAAATATTTTCTAAAAAAGGAAAAAAAAAAAGGATTTGCCCACCACAAGGGACATCTGCCCAGGAGGCGTCTTGAAGACCACCCAGCCTGCCTTTTCCACAGCTCTTGGAACTCTCTGTTAGGTACCCATGAGAAAACAAGAACAGCTGAGCTGAATCTCTGTTGCATGGCCCTAGCCAAAGGTATGTCATCCTAAGCAGTCTCTAGGATGACTTGAAGTCTGGGCAAAATAAAAAGACAGCTCCAAAAAGAGTGGGCTCTGAGTCTTTCTCAGGGACCAAACTTTCTCATGACACTCAACATACTTGGACTACTTCTCTCTGCTGATGGAAGGATGGGTCCAAGGTGCATTCTGGGGAGTCAGGAGTGGGTCTCATAATAATTCCAAGGAAGGGCCATCAGCCCCTCTTGCCATACCAGCCCACTTCCACCAAACTCACTGGTTATCTCAGTCCCCAGACGATGCTAGCGCTCCAGAACAGTCACTGGGCCCCACATTTCACACACGGGCAGCCACAGCAGTGAGCTCTCTTGCACTTCCTGTCTCACTCTTTACATGATGAGAGATGTAGTAAGGGCCTGGCACACGTGAGGCAGGCTGGACACTCAAAACAATCCCTCCCCCTCGATTGGTGCCTCCACCACCACGTCTTTTTCCTCCATCATGCAGCTGGTAGGTAGGTGGGGGACCTCAGGCCCATTTGCTCCCACTCTACTCAACTTCATTCCTTCCCAGGACTGGAAGTTTTAGCCCTGGGGCTTTGGGAATCTAAAATTTAGAAACTGTAACAAAGTGACAGGAAGGAGGAAGTGAAAGCCCCACGTAGGCCTTTCAAGAACCCCACATTCGGAGGTGGGGTTTTGCTGCGGCTGTTTATAAAGTGCATTCCGATACCTTATCTGCTACTGTTCTTTCTATACAATGCCCCTCAGAAAGTGTGGAGAGTGGGACATGCCAGGTCCATGAAAACAACAACAAAACCCCATTCCGATAAATACTAACTGCGTAAAGGACAGCAAGAAGCACAGGGCTGCTGGGATTCCGCCACACCTACCAGCGCCCCAGACTTAGTGCACATGGTGCCCTCACACACAGACGGTGCTGCTGAGTAAAAGAGAATCCACTCCACCCTGAAGACAGGAGGATAAACTGCAAATTCCCTGCTCAGCCAGCCTTATGGGCTCCTTGGAACAGTGAGAAAAAGACTAGGTACTTGTCTTAGAGGTCAGTCTGTAGTCAGCTTAAGGATGAGAACGAGGCAGACCACATCCTCAGATGGCGGACTGCTTAACAACGCAGGCAGGAACCCCCTTTCCAGAGACACTTCACTGAAACATGATGGGGGCTGATGGGCCCTCCCTCCCTCCTTTTTAAATTATGGCCAACGGATTGGCCTTTTAAGAGGGTGGTTTAACTTCTGCAGTGTCCATCCATGTTATCCAATGTTAACTGTTTTCAACTCTTATTTGTAACTTTGGAACATCGAAAACATCTCGGCAGGAGGGCATTTTCCCACAAAATCATTGTTAATAGCAGTAATTACATATAGGCTCTTAACATAACTCCATATGAAATGTGTTCCCATTTCACTTACATTTTACTAAGTAGCTGGATTGCCCCGAAAGCGGTTAGAGAACGCTGTAAAGGGTATTTTCAACGGAAAGCGATTGCTTGGGACAAGAAGGTAGGTCAGAGTAGCTTCACCTGGGACATAGGATTAATCCTGAACTTAACCACTCGGACAGCACCTAACGATTCTGAAAGCGAAGCTTGAAAGGCCGTGAACACGTTCGATGCTGGCTGTGGTGGAAAAGCCGGGCTGTGGGGTGGGGAAGGGAGACTTCGGGTTTGGAGGACAGATGGACGTGCCAGGAGCTGTGTTCCCCCGGGTGTGACTCTGGGCAAGTTTCTTCACCCTTGTGAGACCCACATCAGCTAGCTCTTCTGCAAAATGGAGAAAACCAGGCTTTTGCATCCTCCTAAATAAAGACACTAAGGGCCTTGCCCGGGACACAGCAGATGGCAGAGACACAATAGAGGGTGGGGCAAGAGTAGGTTTACAGTTGTGCCTCAGGAAAATGAATAAACTTTGTGATTTGTGTACTCACAACTGTAAACCTACTTTGCCCCGCCCTGTAAACGGGGGTTCTTGGGTGCCCCAAGGAGGGTGTAAGGGTAACGTTCCACTGGCTGGAGGCAGACGTGAGTATTCTGGAACAGAACAATGCTGGGACTGCAAAGTGAAGGCAGGGAGAGGCCAGGCAGGAAAGAACAAACTGGGGAAGGAAGCACGAACTGTACCTCCCGAGCCGAGCTGAGATTGCCCACAGAGCCTCGGCACGTGCAAGCCAACACTGAGCCAAACGGCCTAAAGACTTCTGAGTGAGCTTTAGCTGCAACAAAAGACTTTGGATCGTTTTGAGAATCTCCTGGGAGGTACCAATATGTTGCAGTACCTTCTCAGTTCTGATACTGTTATAGGATTCATCCCCGATACAGTGCGAACACGCTCAAGCTGGCTAGCAGCTGGGAAAACTGGAGTAGATCACACTGGCCTTGAGAAACACAAGAAGGTGGTACTCAGTGATGTAACAGATGAAATCCCTTCGCAGAAATGAGGTAAGGAAGGGCCTGAGGGAAACTGGACCAGCTCATATCGAGGCTGGGGAAGTGGCGGGGAGGGCCTGAAACCCCAGCTCAACACAGATTGCCAAGGGAAGCTCTCACACACTCAGCACTGTGTTAATAGTGCAATGGCAATGGCAGCTTTTGGTGCCGACCTTGACCCTCCGTACCGCCACCCAGGGGAATGGGTACACGGTACAATGGGATTCACAGAGAACAAGGGAACAGATGAGAGAGATGGTAAAAGGGTTGAGTTCTTCAGTCTACAACCTATAAAATTTGCTATAACATTCGAAACACATGTGAGTACCAGTTTGTTTTTCTTCCCATTCCCTTTGCTCACATCCCTGACAGTGAAATTTTGGGGTGATTTTTTTTTTCCTGGGAGTGTTGTTTGCTGGTCGACCTCAAGTTAGTATAGGTAGTGGAACTATACAATGGTAATAAGCCCTGTCATCTGAAACTGATTCACAGGGACCCAGTTATGGCTTCAAATACAAGAAGGAAAACTAAATGGTGGGTCTTTGAGATCGCCCCATTCAGCCTTCGTCACTAGAGACAAGACAACTGAGGCATCAAACAGTTTGAAAGATTTCCCAAAGTCCCATAGTTGGTTAGGGCAAATCCAGGAATTTCTGCCTCCAGGCACCAAACAATAGTTATAATGGGATAAAGCCAGATGACTCCATTCTCATATACAAGGAAAAGGGAAGAATATTTTTAGAATGCATAAATAATTATGTTTTAGCATTATCTTCCAAGACTAGTTTAAACATTAATATTATTGGATAGTATGGCTATTACAGTATCAGTAGGGCCACTGGAATTTGATTTTTCTACTCTAAATATAACATCAATGGGCAAAGTTTTACCAGTCTGACACTCTCTGGTGCTGGGTGCTCCTTGCCCTGGCCGTGTGGATAGCATGACAACACTGGATGACAAACTAGGAAACTGCCACCAGAACTGGAAAACGTCTGCCTCTGAGTCAATGAGCCCACTGCTCAGGGTCTGCCCTATTTTTGTGGGTGTCCTCACAAAACGATGTACCAAGAACGCTCACTGCACTGCAGCTGAGACCTGATTTTGAGTGAAAGTGCAAGAGGGCCTGAACTTCCAGAGAGTGTCACTTGGCACAGCAAAACAACGAAAACAACCCGGATGCCTCCCAAAAGTGGGACTGGTTAAACAAACTACAGCATAAGCACATGATGGACTACTGCACAGCAGTTAAAAACAGTAAGGTAGATCTCTACGAGGAAGATAAGAAAAGAGCTGGAGTATTAAGTTAAAGAAAAACAAAGTACATTTTGTGCATGTGTTTGTAAGTATATACAAATTTTTCTGGAAGAACGCACAAGAAAGGTTAACAATACTTACCTTCCAAGAGAAGGACTGAGAGGGACTTTCAGTTTTTATTTAATACCTCCCCATTTTGTATGAGATACAAACCATAAGCTATATATTACCATCTTTTCTCTTTACACAATTCTAAAGATTACTACTACACTGCCTACTCTGGGCTATTACTTTTCTAACTCGGGAGTTATTAAGACACTAAGATAATCGGGAAAAAATGGACCCTGTTTTATATTCTTAATCTAAGCCCAAATAATGAATACGGTGAGATTAAGGCACAGGCTCATTTGAAATATAATGAATTTTAAATTCTGCTTGAAAAAGCAGAAACAAATCTTCCTTTTCTTGACTTTCATAAAATTCCAGTCCAGAACCCAGACATTCTCTTCTACACACCGTGGTCTGTTTCTTCACACGGCAAGAAATCTCCCACAGTGCTCAGCAAATGAAGACAGTCTTGGCAAGGATGCTCCGACCCCCGTCACGCTCTGCTCCCGGGCACATGGCTGTCCTCTCCTCCTCCACCTCGTCCTCCCATTCTCTCTGCCTGGTGTGACCTTCCCCTTCTCCCACCTGCTCCACAGTCTTCCTTGAGATCCCAGCTCAATTCATTCTTTCTTGGGGACACTGATGCCCCCCACCTCCCTGGCACTAGTCTCCCTTTTGGAGCATCACATACTTCAGAGTATCATGTGCCGTTACGTCAAGTTTCCACTGAGGTTTATATTTCTCTGATTAAATCTGTCTTCCACTGTAAAGCTGAAAGTTGTACAAAGACAGTGGGAACATCTGTTTTTCCTTAACAGTAGTAGGCCCCCGTACCTGTGACAGTGGTGCACCTCACGAAAATGTAAATAAATCACAAATGAACAAATGGATGCGGTCTACCCTTCATTCCAAAGCCCAGCGATCATGTTAAAAAAAATGAGTCAGACTGTGTCACGCTTGGTTCAGAACCTCTAATGTCTCCCTCACCGTGGTCTCTGCAACCTCCTCCCCTTCCGTTTGGCTCCAGCCACACTGGCCCCCGGGTTGGTCCTTGAGTCCTCCACGCATGTTCCTCCCTCTGTGCCTTTGCACATGCTGCTCCCATTGCTTAAAAGCCACCTCCCCAACACTGGCACAGCTTACTTCTTCATTCCCTCCAGGTCTCTGCCGACCGCCCAGTCTGAAGGAGTCCGCACCGTCCCTCCTTACCCCTCACGTTCCCTCATTGTTTTTCACTGTACTTATAACAACCTGACATTATGGAAAATACAAAAAGCAATCATTCCTCTCTGGTCTAGAAGCTGTAGGGATTTTGTTTTGTCTGGTGCTCTGTCCGTAGCCCCGACAGCACGGCAAGCCCTGAACGATCATTTGTGCACACACACACGTCAATACTGACAGCGGCACACAGAGGATAAAGCAACAGGGCAGACCAGCGGCAGGGTTAAAATCTGCTCCTTCCGACGCCATGAGCCTGACAGCCGTAGTTGGCTTCAGTGGTGTTAACCACGTTTTATTTTTCTTACTAAATGAGCTAGATGAGTGAACATTCTCAAACCTCTGACTAATAAAGCAGAGGACATTGACAGTGAACTTTAAACAAATGTGTGGATGATAACAGGCTTGCTTGTCCTTCTCATTTGCTAAGTAAACAAAGTGAATCTGGCTTTAAAAATAAAGAAAACATTATTCTAAGAGCAATAAACTTCATGCACTGTACTAAAACTTCCATGTGCTTATCCCAGCGTGGGTATGTGACAATTAAAAAGAGTCAAGTGCTCACTTACCCATTCTCCCAAAATGCGAGACACGGCTTCATTGGCTCTTGTCATGTTCCTACAGGCCAGGATCACGTGAGCACCATGGAGGGCAAAAGACTTGGCAGTTTCAAAGCCTACGGTTTAAAGGAAAGCCACCATTAGAAGACACAAACACAAAACACTGAGTCATGCTGAATGGCCTGTAGTGAGCACTGCATACTTTGCCCTGGGGGTCCTCAACCAGAGGCACTTTTCCCCGAGAAACAGTTGCAAAAATAGACATTTTCAGTGGCCACCATTGGGGATGGCATGCTATAGATATCTAGTGGATAAAGGCCAAGGATGCTACAACATATCCCACAATGCACAGGACAGCCCCCACAACAAAACAGTCACCTGGCCCAAAATGTCAGCAGAGCTGAGGCTGAGAAAACCTGCCGCAGGAATGGAGTGATTTCAGAGGAGAAGGCCAAGCCATACTCCTGTATTATGTGTGATTATATATCCAATGATGAAGGGCTATATTTAACCCCAAACCCAAATATGTCTGGAATTACATTAAATATAAATAGACGAAAAGCTACAATCAAAACATACATAACCTATACACACACACATACATAACTGAGCAAAAGAGGCTGTGCTACGCTAATCAGCCAATAAGAGCCAGATTTGGAGCCAGGTCGAGGGTCCAGGATGCAACCCACTGTGTCAAAAAAAATGCAACTAAAAGACAGACTGTCGGATGGATAAAACACACGAACACCATGCTCCTTACAAAAATGTGTGTGTTATGTTTTGTATACTTAAACAATAACAACAAGAAAGTTAAAAGTAAGAGAATGAGAAAGAATGAGCCATGGAAACATGAACCGAAAGAAGTCACGTGAGAGAAAAAGTTGAATATTTCATAATACTAAGTTCCAATCCACCAGGAATACATGACAATTCTAAATTTGTATGCACCTCACTGCGTGTGTATGTCAAAAACTGACAGCATTAAAAGGAGAAAATAGATAAAATTCATCATCAGAATGATGGATTTTTAACATCAATAATATAAAATAAGCTAATAGGAAATACACAGAAGATTCGAACCTACACAATTGATAAACTGGAAATAACTAAATATGCTAAACACTGAACACAACAGCAAAACGTACCTTCAAGCACTTAAAGAATATTTACCAAAACTGACCATGTGCAGGGCCAAAGGCAAGTCTCATCAAACTTCAAAAGATTAACACTAGAAAGTATGCCTTTGGACCAAAATGGAACAAAAAATCAGAAATCAATAACAAGACCCTAGAAAACTCCCCCAACTGAAAACTAAGTAACACATTAACTAAATAAGAAATTATGATGCAAAAAACAACAAAAATTAGAAAATACTTTAAAGTGAAAGATTAGAAAAATTTCGCACATCACAGCTTACGGGATGTGTCTAAAGCCGTGGATACAGGACAACCTGTCGCTTCACACACGTGTGTTAAAACAGAAGATAAGCTAAGGGTCCATTAAGTAAGGAGACCTTTAAAGCCGATCATGAAACCTAAAGAAAGTAGAAGGAAGGTACTAAAAACAAAAGGAAACACTAACAAAGACAAAGCAAACATAAAATACAGAGAAACCAGGAAGCCCAACGTCATTTCCTTGAAAAGAAATTGATAAAGGGCTAGCGAGACTTACAGAGAGCAAGCGTGAGGGCGTGCATACCAGCTCACAGAAGGCACCCAAACAGCCAACACCCGGGATGGATAAAGGGGCATCTCCACAGATCCTGCAAACCCGAAAGAGATCTTAAGGAGGTATGGTGATCAACTTTACACCAATAAATTTAAGATATAGGTGAAAAATTATCTTCCATGAAATTGGCCCCTGGTGCCAAACAGGTTGGGGACCACTGATACAGAGTACACTGCAAACACAAAGAAATCAATTTTACTAAAAAAGGCAGCAATGCAACCCACCTGACCGTAAACTGTTTCCAAAATAATTTTAAGTTGTGTGAACAATCAGAGTATGATTATCTTGCTGATGTTGCCATGTGAGCCTAGCAAAGTTCATTCATTCCCATCCCTTCCACGTATCTAATCTCCATGGAGGCCAGTCTGTTTGTATAAACTCGTTCTCAAGTGAAGCCAGCAAGCATAGCAGAAGATTCAAACTCAGGAGTTTGACACACTTAGGCTGATCCTAGCTCTAGCTATTCATAAGTTATGGGACCTAAGGCTATGCCTTTAACCCATCAGAAACTCGGTTTTCTTTTCTTAAAATGGGACAGTAAGTAATAAACGTACACTAGGTGCCTAACATAACTATAGTAGGTGGAAAACAAGTGTTACTCCCCAGTTCTTTCCAAAATCCTTGCTGTAAAGTCTTTCACCACCTCTCTGATTTGTATGACCTACACAACACACTACAGTCTTTAGCATTAAAAATTAAAATTCTCTCCTAGATCTGCTTCCAAGAGCTGACTGGCTTTAACATCAACCAGAATTTAAAGAAATTAGCTACATGGTGCACCATTCCATTTGTCTAAATCCTGGAACGCAGTTTCCAGTATTTAGAATTTCATTGTTGAGAGTAACCTGAGTCATTTTTCAGATTATGCCAAGTTCCATAGCCAAAGACCTTCACTTTCCATTACCTGAAGATAACCTCCCATGCTTGAATCTGATGTTAAAATAATGCACAAGAGATTTCAAATCCGAATTACTCGACACCTAAGTCTGTTTGCCTCCTCTTCGGCACACGTAGTACAGGTGCTTGAATCCGTATCTCCAAGCCAGGAGGCAAGAAGTCAATAATTGAAATTTACTCACTTAGATCTGAGATGCCAATGTCACTCCTTATCACCAGTGAACAGAAGGTGTGCACCTACTTCATTTGGGGAAAGAGGAAGAAGGAAAACACCAGGTTTTGCTGCCCCACTTCTCCAAAACTGGATGGGGGCAGGCATGGGACAAAATCCGGCTGGCTGATGGGCTGCCCCAATCAAGCTAATGAAACACTGACAGCCAGATGGAGGTGACATGAAGTGGCCAAAAAACAACTTCGCTTGCCGTCCCAGGATTTTACATGCCCAGATCTTACTAGAAATGACAGGCTCTGTGTCCTTATGAAACTTCCAGGTCAGAGCAATCATCAGAAACATCGTGCATATTTTCATCAAAGTATAAAAAAAAAAAAGTAATGTAGCGGAGTGGGGACACATAATGGGCACACCACTTAGTCATCTGTTAGCAGCCACGTCTCCCGTGGACTGAAAGAGCAGCGATTCGGTGTGGGGCAGGCAGGGCGTGGTTCATCTAGTTCGCCAGGTTCGACGTGAACGCCTTAGGGTCTTGGCCTTTTTCATCCCTCTACCCCAAGAGACTCACGCTCAGTAGGATTCAATAAATATCTGCCAAAGGAATGAATGGTTCTTATAGATTGTTAATAAGCTACAATTCTGGACTATATTAAAACAATCCAAATTGTTTCCAGCAATTCTGACGACCCTCTAACTTCCTTTCTAATGAATAAATATTAAAATCCTGCAAAGATACCTCACTGCCATTTTGAATGACACTACCTAGAACTCTGGGAGAAAATCATGGCCTTTTTCTATCAAAAGTCATTTTCCCGAACAAGCCTGTTAAGCCGTGCTACCTCACTTGACAAAATAACCTCTGGCAAAGGACGTTTTATTGCCAGAAAGAACACACCTGAGGTGACGGCCACAGGGAGCTGCGGCCACCAGTTCTTCTTTAGATAATTCCTGACTGGGGTTGTGGCTGAGCCGCCTGTCCCTGTGTCCTGGGAAATTACACCGTGGGTGTCCCATCTTCCTTCATCTAAGCAATGCCTTACACATTGCTAGTCTACCCTTAAAAGCTGCGGCTACACACAACTCTGTTTTCCTTATGCTTTACAATAGCCTTTGGAGAAGAAACAGAGCGTGGATATTTCAAAAGATGATGGCTTACCAGGAAGAACCATAACATTTTTATAGTAACCCGTATTTCTAGAGTGCGGACTTTTTAAAAAGTTTCAAAATGCTACTTACTGCTCAAGTCCTGGACACGCCCAGGAGAATGGCATCTCTCACTCCCGTAATACCACAGCTATGACCAGTTTCATTAGCTAAATGTAGTAATGCTAAGCCAATTCTGGACAGTGCCAAAGTCTGTGCAAAGTAATGAAGGCAGTGGTTTACTAAATTCAATAACCTGATTCCTCTTAGACAAAATTAACTGTATGACAATGTTTAAATTGAGCCAGCTTAACTGCACAGGGGTGGCAAGAGTGCATTCAGAAGAATATTTAAAGCTAATAACACAAAGAGAATAAGGAAACACATTTTAAAACAATGGGCAACATCAGTCTTTCAATTCTTGTTACATCTGATCCGATCAGGAAAATTGAGTGGCCATGGAGGTTTAACATCTCCCTGTCTTGGGTTTTAGGCTTTGCATACAGACATCAAAGTACCACATCAGGTAAAACACACCAAAACAAATTCTAAATACCTGCTTCTCCTACACTAGTTTTCATTCTCTAGAATGGCAATCACAGGATAAATCAAGTCCATGGACCTGTTTTGTTTGGCCTACCCATTGTTTCCCTCCCTCCGTTTTTCCCCTCTTCCTTCCTTCCTTCCTAATAGGAATTAGTTGCCAGCATTAAGAAAATTGGGAAGCTTACATATCCAAAAGTAGATGTCCAACTTCTCTGAAAAAGCTTACCACCGGGGCCCCGAAGCCCACTTGCTGCCAAAGGCTAGAGATGGGGTTTGGGCTGCCCTGATGGCCACAGTCACCACTCATGCCCCTGACACACCTGCCAGGCCACTGTGGGC
>VMDR010034877.1:0-10933 GCA_007922815.1 Macrotus californicus | reverse complement strand
TTATCCCCCTCCTCCCTCCCCTCTGGTTACTGTCAGTTTGTTCTTTATTTCAGTGTCTCTGGTTGTATTTTGCTTGCTTGTCTGTTTTGTTGATTATGTTCCAGTTAAAGGTGAGATCATATGGTATTTCTCTTTCACCGTCTGGCTTATTTCACTTAGCATAATGCTCTCTAGTTCCATCCATGCTGTTGCAAAGGGTAGGATCTCCTTCTTTCTCTCTGCTGCATAGAATTCTATTGTGTAAATGTACCCGAGTTTTTTGATCCACTCATTGACTGATGGGCACTTAGGTTGCTTCCAGCACTTGGCTATTGTACATTGTGCTGCTATGAACATTGGGGTGCATACATTCTTTTGAACTTGTGTTTCAGGGTTCTTAAAGTATAATCACAGCAGTGGAATTGCCAGGTCAAAAGGCAGTTCCATTTTTAGTTTTCTGAGGAAATTCCATACTGTTTTCCACAGTGGCTGCACCAGTCTACAATCCCACCAAACAGTGCACTAGGGTTCCCTTTTCTCCACATCCTCTCCCACACTTGTCTGTTGATTTGTTTATGATGGCCATTCTGACTGGTGTGAGGTGGTATCTCATGGTGGTTTTAATTTACATCTCTCTGACAGCTAGTGATGCTGAGCATCCTTTTATATGTGTCTGGACCTTCTGTATATCCTCCTTGGAGAAGTGTCTATTCAGGTCCTTTACCCATTTTTAAATTGGGTTGTTTGTCTTCTTGGAGTGGAGTTGTGTGCATTCTCTATATATTTTGGAGATCAAACCCTTGTCTGAGGTATGATTGGCAAATATTTTTTCCCACATGGTTGGTTCCTTTTTCTTTTTGCTGATGTTTTCTTTAGCCACGCAGAAGCTTTTTATTTTGATGAGGTCCCATTTGTTTATTCTTTCCTTTATGTCCCTTGCTCTAGGGGACATATCAGTGAAAATATAGCTGTGTGGAATATCTGGGATTTTCCTGCCTATGTTCTCCTCTAGGACTTCTATGGTATAGCCTGTTCTTAATGACCCATTACAATAAAGATCGTTTGTCGTGGGGGAAATCCTAAAGAATTAATCATTGTGAGAGCATTTTATTTGGCACTGTGATGGTTCACATATGTTTTTGGCCACCGACCCACCTTCTACCTCCGTGGCATGAGTTAAGCAGACAGTGTTTACTGTATGTAACAGCTAGGTGGGAAGAAGAGAAATTAGTCAGGGTTCTCCAGAGAAACAATACTGGTAAGAGAAAGGAGAGAAAGAGGGCGATCTCAAGGAATTGGCTTATGTGATGGTGAGGATTAGTAAATCGAATCACTAGGGGAGGCTGACAGACTGGAATCTCAAGGAAAATAATTGATACTTCCTCTGCAGTCTTGAGACAGAATCCCTCCCTCCTTAGAGAAACTTCAGTTTATTTCTGAAGGTCTTTCAACTAATTGAATGAGACCCTCCCACATTATCAAGGGTAATCTCCTTTAAATTTACCTAATTGTAGGTATTAGCCACATCTACACAATACTTCAGCTGCAACACCTAGATTAGTGATTGATTGAACAACTGGGTACAGTTGCCCAGTTGAGTTGACACAGAAAACTAACCATCACAGAAAGTCTAGGGGAAGTTCCCTGGAAAACTTAAAAATCAGTGTCTGCTTATGGAGATCATCAGAAGCTGGCCTAGAGTTCATCTGAACTAAAAGAAAAAACATCTATACATTTAATAGATCAGTACATCTGATTTGAGAAGAAAGTTAACACTTGTTAAGTCCCTAATATATGCTTGACTCTTAAGTGTTCATGTAACTTACTCATTTACAGTAGTAGCTGAGTGACAGATCATATTAGCCCATTTTACTAATGAGGAAACTGACACTCATGGATGTTAAATCACTAACTAGTCCAAAGACACAAATTTAGTGTAGCAGAGCTGTGATTTGAACATAAGTGTGTATGAGGTCAAAACCACAATTTTCCTGCAAAACAAGTAGTCTACCCTGTCTGCTTAATCTCTCTAAAAGTAAGAATGATTCCCAGCTATATATGTTCTTGTTTGAAGTTTATTTTTGTGGGATTTTGTTGTTGTTTGCTTACATTTGTTTTTGTTTTCAAATAAATAAGCACTTCAGTTTTAAGGAGTCAAGAACTAAAGTTTTGGGGAAGCAGATGAACTTGCCCAAGGACACAGAGTTAAGTCAATGTAGAATGTGAACTAGAGGAAAGATCTCTTGACAAGTAATCTTGGATTTTTCCCACCGTACTTGCCTTAAACTGTTCCTGTATTATCATGAATTCAGCCTCTCTCTCTTAAACCATAAGTGATTTGGGCTTTCTTTTTTTAGTACAAGCCATGCAGTTCTTCAAATCCTCTTTTTGGAAAATGTCCTACTATTACAGCTCCTTAACTGAAAAGGCAACATTAAACTATACAGTATTGGCCATCCTTTATTACTGCCCATTTATCTTTATCTGGAAGATTTCTGCAACAAGACACCATTGGTAATACTATGATAAATACAATAAATGTCATATGAAAGGAGTGGTGAGAAATCCACAATTAATCTGGTTACCTATCAGGGTATGTTATCATTAAAAAAGTGTTCTACAGAAAGAAATATTTTAATACAGGAATGACATACATCTCGTGTGGATTTAAGTTGCTTTGAATATTAAGGAGCATCATATTGCCCTTTATACATTTTTAATTTTATATAGGATTTTATGCTTTTTGAATGCTTTCAAGCACATTTTCTCAAAGACATCATTATACTTGAAAGAGAACTAAGGTAGAACCATTTAGTGCAGAATAAACTGAAACCTGAATGTTAAGCTCCAATGCAAGAGTCATGTCAGAGATGCTCTTGCAGGAGAGGTAGTCTTGCCTTGTCAGAGATACAGAGGGAGTTGTCAGCAGAGATGGACAGGTTCCATTACAGGCCATCTTACAAAAGACCACGAGGCTTTCTAGAGGGAACCAAAAATCCTAAATCTAGAGTTCAAGTACACTCAAGAGCCAAAGTGGGTAGCTAGATGTGGAAGGTTCAGGCATGGTATTGTTCAAGCAAATTTCAGTGAACTAGTCTCCTCTACTGGCATCTTTCTCCAAAGGTCACCTCGAAGACACCATCAGGCTTATGACACTATGTTTGTGATCCTGAATCACATATTTAATGTTTTGGCTCCTTACTTTTCTTGAGTTGCATTATAAGAATTTGGGGGGGATGAATTATGCATTAGATTAAAGATGCTGCTGAATGTTGAAATGATCATCTTTCAGTTACTTCTAGCACAAAGGATGACAGTGATGTCAGAGTTGGCTTTGCAGAAATACATGCAGTAGTTTTGTTTAAAATAGTACTAAATTGGGCTACTTAAGCCAGTCAGAGAAGGACAAATACCATAGGATCTCACTTATATGTGGAATCTAATGAACAAAATAAGCTGATGAATGAAATAGAAACAGAGCCATGGTCACATAGAACAGACTGCCAGCTGTCAGAGGGGAAGGGAGAGTGGGGACTGGATGAAAGAAAGTGAAGGACGTAGCCAAAGAACATATATGTAAGACCCATGGACACAGACAATGGTGTGGGGATGGCCAGAGGGAAGGGGGGTTGAGGGTGGAGAGGAGGTGGACAAGGGAGAATAGGGACATCTGTAATATTGTAAATAATAGAAATAAAGTTAAAAATAGTATTAACTTAGCTTATAAATTCAGGGTAAATATCAACTGGTAACAGGATTTTTTTTTTCCAGAAGTCTACTGGATAAATGAGAAGAAGTCATCCATGAATAAATATTAAGCTACAGGGAATTTATAAAATAGAGAATATGAATGAATATAGTTGAGTTCCAAAAGAAGGAAACTACACTAAAATTACCTATTTTTAAACTTAATTTTGGTTGTTCATCTGGTTAAAACTGTCTTATAATTTTCCTTCTCAGCTTTGACCTCGTAGCTATGGGTGGTATATCTGTCATCTTAATCTTTGATCGCTCACCTTTCCTGTCTGAGAAGAGGACACTGTGGTTGCCTTGGAATCAATTCATTGTGGTGGAGAAAGTAACCATGCAGAGAGTTGTATCAGACCCACCATCCTGCGATATCTCCAACTTTATCAGCCCAAACCCTATTGTGCTTCCTTCACCGCTGACATCATTTGGAGGGTCCTGTCCAGACAGGGGAACTATTGTTCCTGAGCTGCAGGTGAGTGCATTGGCCTTGGATGTATAAAATTATAGTTTTGTGGGGTGCTCAACAATGTATAATGGCTAGAGTCATTTTCTGGTACTCTTGCTAGTACTATAATGTGCTGCCCTTCATTGATCAAAAGAAACCTTCAAATATAATCTCTCTGGCACACATTTGCAAAGTGATTGGCCAGGGCTATAGGGCGCTATCTGTGGCCATGGAACAAAGCAAGATGAACTTGCTGTCATGAGAATTAAACCCCAAACCTTGACCTAATGAACACTGTGCTCTATGGAACAAAGCTACCTGGCTCAATTGTGATAACAGTATAATCAATAAGATGGGAACATTTGTGCTTCTGAAGTGAAAGCTCTCTAAAACCTAGTTTTCTTTCATTGTCAAGTTTTCATCCATTGTCATTGTTTTTAGAAGTCATGACAGTTCCTCTTGTTTAGCTGAAGGTAGTTTTCAAGGCTATGGGTTTTGTTTAAAGCTTTGCTTTTGAGTGTTCAAGCTTTGTAATGTGAGGAACACATTTTCGAACCCTAATATTTTAGGATTCCTGAACATTTTTCTTTGTTGAGCATTCAATATTTTCACTTCAATATTAAGTCATTTGAACATCCATAGTACAATTCTCTCATGACATTATGGAAACATATTAATGATAGTTAAACATAGAAGCCACCAAAATGGACTCATAAGTCATACAGATCCAGAATTCAAAAAGTATACTCCAGAAGTAAATGGACATTCTGGGATTGAATTGGTTTTTCTTCCATCACAAGATCCCCACCAACTGTTAGCAGTGCCTATAGGATACCACTTAAGAACAGTTCACAAAAACTAGTGCTCTGCAGGGAAGGGAGTCTAAAGAGTTGCCACACCTGTCTGTCCCATTGTTTTTCCTTAGGAAGAAAGAAACAAGTATTAAGTACTGTACTCAAGTATTTAATGGGTACATTTGAGTGAACGCCAATCCCCTTCACAGGCATCATTAGGAAGTATGGGTCTATTTCAGCACAAAAGTTTTCAAACTGATCTAGGATTGCATGTGTCCTTGGGGAAGTGAAATACTAAGGTGGTAAGTGTCATGTCATTTTTCTCTTCTGCCACCATCTAAGAAGACAGAGCCAAGACAGCACAGCTTGGTCTCAAATAGCTAATGTAGAGGAAGAAAAACTGGGCGACGAGTAGACAAAAGGGGTTTGTGCCCTCAAAGAAAATAATGACCAGAAATCCTGAACAATATGAGATACCATGTGTTTAACAATTAGTTCTACTATGTGCACTAGTTTGGAAAATGAAAGAAGGGACAGGGTTCTGAGCTAAAAATGAATGAGCGCACAAAAATATCCACAACTTTCCATGTCACCTTCAGTGTTTGAACAGAATGAGCTCTTTCTTCAGCTATAATTTGAAAGTTGAAAGTCATGAAACACAAAATTTAGTTTTAGTGACCACTTTTGGTTGTTTAACTCTATCTGTGCTAATCAACAAATAAGTAGTAGCAATTAATTAAAGAAGCCAAGTGGTATTTTCACTCTGGGACCAACATTTGCTATAAAATTTGCACGAGTTATTGGGAGTTATTTGCTTTTCAGTCACAGTTGCCAACTTGGAAAAACTTCTTCCCAGCTATTGGTACATCTACGCACAGAGAAATATGTAAGCAAAATTTGATTAAATATTTGGTCCTCAGGGTCTTTCCAAAGCTCCAAAGAAGATGAGTTTGATGGCATCAGTAAAGATTAATTCTAGGGAATCCATAATCTCTGTCATAAAATATCGCTTGCTAGGCCTGCTCCTGGAGACCTTCCTCTTAGAGAGCCCAGCCAAAATAAGGATTACGGCCATAGTTTTGTGATATATGACTGAACACACCAAACAAGATTTTGTGTATGGGCATACATAAGAAAAAGACCACTTATTGCATTTCATGTAATCTTTGGAACACTGTGGAAAAACTGAAATTGTACTTTTCACAGTCTTTCCTAGCAGGGACAAAAGGAGAACAGTCCTCAGGGTTGGCTGGATGTCATGTCGCCATACAGATTCAGTGCAGAATTCGAAACCCATGGTCACATAGCCTCACATAGATTCTAGAACAAATCTCAATAGATGCCTGTAAGATCTCTCCTTTGTCCAGTTTCTAAGCCAACAAAGCATGCAGCATTCTTGTGTGCCTGTGACCACTGATAAGAACCCATTTGGCTTTCTTCTCTCAGGTTGTACAGGAGGAGATCCCCATTCCTTCCAGCTTTGTGAGGCTGAGTTACCTGAGCAGCCGAACCCCTGGATATAAAACCCTACTACGGATCCTTCTGACCCACTCAACCATTCCTGTGGGCATGATTAAAGTACACCTCACAGTAGCTGTGGAAGGGCGGCTCACCCAGAAGTGGTTTCCTGCTGCAATTAATCTCGTCTACACATTTGCTTGGAACAAGACCGACATCTATGGACAGAAGGTTTGGGGCCTGGCAGAGGCCTTGGGTATGTCAACATAATTCTATATAAATAGCAATGTAGTTGTTACAAAACAGAAATACTAGTTGCATATTAATTTGTATTTGGAATGATTATGGGTTTCCTTCTATATAAAGGATCTAAGGCTTTCTTTTTTCATTTAAACACTTCTTCCTTTGGACCTGTTTAGAGTTCCCTTCTAAAACATTCTTGCTTCAAATGATATTAGTCCCCCTTTCATGATGGCTGCATTCCACTGGAATCTCACACTTTCTGACCTGTAACTGTCTCCAGAGCTGAGTATTGCCTTCTAACTGTGACCTTTTGTGTGGCGTTCTTTAGGCCATGTTTTTGGATTTGACATTTATACTGCCGTTTCCACATAGAAACTGCACAATTTTAACTTATAGGCATCTCCACTTATTACCTTTTATGTCTAAGATGGTTAGGCTCCATTAAATGGTTACTTTGGCAGGTTAAATAAAAAATCATCCTGTCTTCCAAGTCCTTTTGATTTTCTGTTATCTCAAGACTTTAAAACCAAGAATCTTACAGATAGCAGAGACCTTAAGAGGTCCTTTGGGCCTGTGGTTTTCACATATTTAGTTCTCTCAGACAAATGACATTTTAAAAAACGAAACTGATAAAGATTTGCCAAGTTTTTTTATTTTGCCAAGTAAGGCTATTTTAAAAAGGAAAAAAAACCACTACAATCTACTATCACCTACTATTACCATAGTTTTATAAAGGAGGGGTACTTTAACACAAACAAAAGGAATAGCCTGTCTTAAGAAATAACAGTAAGCAATCTAATACTGATGCTCAGAGAGAAAAAGAAAGAGACACCAATGTCTTTATTTTCTTCACTCTGTACATGACAGTGAAAACTTTGTAATGGACCTGACAGGTCTATGGAACCGCAGTTGGGAGCCAGTGTGCCTTCAGGCAGTATCTCATGGAAACCACCCCTGGATAGATAGAAGACTATTTTTATAGTTCTCTAGAAGAGATGTTTTCATACCCTCCCTTGGAAGTGTCTATCATGGTACAAGTGCCATATAACTGACCTACATTTTTTAGACTAGTGTGTGAATTTCCTTTCTTTCCAGAGGAAAATAGAGAGAGAAAAAACAAAAAGACTGGTGGCTCTTCTTTGCGCGAGAGACCCTCATACATTTAAATAATTAACTCATCTCTGCTGGACTGTTAGTACGCAAGGAGCACATTGTGTTCACTTGTCCTCAGTTAGTGGGGAATTACTGTAAAGACCCAAAGGAAAGTAAGAAAGATCACTTCTGGAGCCAGACTCTCTCCCTGGGTTTAAATCATCCATTATCCACTTACTAGCTAGTCAACATTGAGTAAATTACTTAATCTCCAAATGTTAAGTTTCTCCATCTATAAAATGGGAATCATAAAAAGAATGTTACTTATATAGGTTATTATGATATAAGGATTAAATGAGGTGAGTAATGCAAAGTGCTTTACACGTGGTAAGCACTCAAAAAAGATTAGTCACTGGTATGGTTCTTTCACTTTGGCTGTGGCCAGCATATTGGGATCCATGGTATAAAACACGGAGTCTGTGCAGCTCTTTGCTACCACAGCTTCTCTAAGAAAGGAGCGGTGGGTGTAACAGGTAAGCACTGTGTTAGTTATTTTCCATTTGCCCTCCCTGCCAAACACACACGAACTCTTCTCTGTCCCACTCTGTTATCTGAGAGGTTGGATTCTATTGACTTGGTGGCCTGCACTCCTTTGTGGTCTGGCATCCCTTTTGATTAAAACAATGGTTGGACACCATGTGGAGACTGCAGGGTGGAAAAAACAGGTGATGGCATCTCTCTCTCTCTCTCTCTCAGTGACTATATTAGAAGATGGCAGCTCCTGCCCAGTAGCTCCCCCTCCAAATCCTCAGGCCCTCTCTGGTCTTCTGTGTCATTATTCTCTCTCCCTCTGTCCCTACAAGGTTGCCCAGGGGTGTCGGTCTCTGTGTGAGTCACCAGCCCTTGCCATTCCCTTAGCTCTTCTCACACCTCTGTAAGAAGTCCCTTCATTCAACTTGGCAGTGAGCACTTGTGAGCATGACATCCGATTCCTCCTGGAACCCTGACTGGTGCATACACAAAGCCTCATAGTCTCCTCTCCAGGATATTCTCCTAAAGGTTTCACTTCACTGATATAACCCAGCCTTCTTCTGACTTTTCTTCATAAGGCTTTGTTCTCCAATTTCTTGGGACTCGCCTCAGAACACCTGTGGTGTTGTTGGGGTTTTGCTTTTGTTTTGGTTTTTTTTTTTTGAAGCCTTTTTTTCTTAAGTTGTGACACTTAGCAGTTTACTCCATACACTCATGAAAAACTGACCAGGACAATATCCAGCAGTTATTTTTTGCTAGGGTTCACATGAATGCAGTTCAACCTTACTTTCTAAAAATAACAGGTATATTGAGATATAATTCACATACCATAAAGTTCACCCATTGAATGTGTACAATTCAGTGGTTTTTAGTATTTTCGCAAGTTTGTACAGCCATCACCAAAATCTAATTCCAGAACATTTTCATCATCAACCCACAAAGTAACCTCACTAGTAGTCAATCTCCACTCCTTCCTCCCCTTTAGGCCCTGGCAACTACCAACCTCCTTTCTGTCTTTGTGGATTTACCTATTCTGGATATTTCAAACAAACAGAATTATACAACATGTGATCTTTTGTATGTGGCTTCTGTCACTTGGCATGATGTTTCCAAACCTAATCCATGTCACAACATGTACCAGTACTTCATTCCTTTTTATGACCTAATAATATTCCATTGTGTTGATATATCACCTTTTTTGTTTGTCTATCCATCAACCTATGGACGTCGGGTTATTTCTACCTTTTGGCTATTGTGAATAGTGTTGGTATGACCATTTATGTACAAGTATTTGTCTGAATAGCTGTTTTCAATTCTTTGGGGAATATACCTGAGTAGAATTATTGGATCACATGAAAATTCTATGTTTGAGTTATTGAGAATCTGCCAAATTGTTTTGCACAGTGTCTGCACCATTTTTTCAACCTCGCTTTATGCACAAAATGTGTTACAGCTCTTCCTTTTAAATACCGCTAGTGCTAAAGATTCAAAACTGTTCCTCTTTGTTGTAGTTAAGTACTCTTACTAACTCAGTTTCTAATATGCCCGTGGATGATTGCATAAACAACTAAAACAAAAAGAAAAGCAGACTTTCCAGTATATACACCAATGATGGAGCCTCCATTCCTATTGTGTGCCTCTCTGTATAGGTTTACTTCCTATTTCTATCATTTGTTCCTGGTTTAAACTTCCTCAAGCATTCTCACTTTAAAGTGACCTTAATTGAAATGCTAAAATATATATTGTGGGTTCCTTTTTAAGGCTAATAACAGTAATAAAAGCAAGAGTCAGTTGACCCACTCAGAAATATCCAGAGACTGGATGGGGCAGCGAGTGGGGGGGAGGAAATGTTTTTATGGTGTTTTATGTGCACTTAAGGATACATTTTTTTAGGGTAGAGAAAGAAAGCTGGTAAGGATACCAACAAAAAGCCAATATGATTTCAAATGTGGCACCTCAAATAGAATGTGGAGTATTTACCTTGTAGGAAATGTCCTGATAACTTGATTATGGTAAAAGGGATTTTATTTACTACCTAGGCTCCATTTCCATCTCCATGGAGACTAAGAGAATTTTCCCAACAGTGGTAAAGCATTAGAACAAGTGGTAGAATGAACTTGGAGAATCTACTTCTCTGAAGATGGATTGTCTACCTGTGACTCTTAAGGGGAGCCCCTTAAGAATGCAACAGAAAATAAGTAGTTCAAGTGATAAATGGATGGAAACAAAGAGATTGAAAATATTACCATTTAGCTCATACCTTAATAAATATAATTAAATCTAAACAAAAAGAAAACATTTCATTGTATTTCTGGCCATATTTTATAATCACTTCACTGAGGAAAGAAGAAACAGACTCAATTTTGCACCAGATAGTAACAATTATGCCATATATAACACTTCTCAGATTTGCTTTAGATTCAGAAATCCTACTATAGTCTTTTAGTGGGCAGAAGAATAGCCACCAGCCACCAAATATGTCTATCTCTGGAACCTGTGAATATATTACATTACACAACAAAAGAGAATTAAGGTTCCTAATCAGCTGACCTGGAAATAGATTAGCATGGATTTTCCAGGTAAACCCGATGTCATTACAAGGGTCCCTAAGTGTGGAAGAGCAAGGCAGAAGGGGAGGTCA
>VMDR010034876.1:0-10937 GCA_007922815.1 Macrotus californicus | reverse complement strand
CCTCATTACATATTGGCAATTCCAAATTAATTTTTTTCTAACAGAAAGCTCTTCAAATTATTAAGCTTCCCCCAAACCTGGGTAAAACTAAATAATTAATCTTTAGATTTTGAATTCTTCATTTAAAATTAAGACTTTAACTTACTTTATATAATCTGTCATCAATCTTACAAATGTAAGTACCTAAGGATTATTTTTGAAACTATCTCATGAAGATATAGTCAGATAAATAATCATAACAAAATGATGAGCTTGACATTTCTATGCTTTTGAAAATAAGACAGAGAAGAAATAGTGAAAGTCTCTGAACCTTCCTCAGGCTAGTGGATTCAGCCTTAGGGGTTAGATGTTCTTCTGGTTCTACAAGGTAATAAAAAGGGTATTTTGAAAAGAAAGAGGAGGGGAGGGGAGGGGAAGGAAAAGGAAAGAGGGAGGGAGGGAAGAAGAATGAAAGAACAATATGAATAGTATCTTTTTTAATTTTACTGCTAGAAAAACCTTCCCAATGTCTCCCTTTGAGTCCAAATTTCTCTGTTCTAAATCTGATGGATAGCAATGGACTAAGAGGAGCATTTTCATACTTGCGCTGAATTCATTTTCTTGTGTGTAAAATGAGGGATTAAAGAGCATAACCTATAATCCTTACATTTTCAGCGTGGATTCTTAGAAAACCAGAATCACCATTGTTAGTGGCATGGGGCTGACTGCAATTAATTGTAGGAGTCCCGAAAGACACACACTGATCAGCACAAGTTTGATTCTGTGCTTATGCTTAAGATTTCCGTGTGTGTGTGTGTGTGTGTGTGTGTGTGTGTAAATACTCTTGCAAATGTGAGAATACTGTTGTTTGGTAGCTTACTTTTTTCACTTAACATCACTCTAGTGTATTTCCTCATTATAATATTCATTATTGACAATGCTAGATGACCAGGAGGTTGTATAGTTCGTGCCACGAAGCTCTATTTTAGGCATTGTTAGGTTTTTGCTTTTAATCAAATACTTAACTGAGAAGGTACAAATGATGAATGTTAAAATTAAAGCTTTAACATACAAGGCTAAATTAATACCCGAGTCATTTTTATAATTTCCATTGACACCAATTTGCAGGCAACCTTTTAACATTTTCTTTGTAGAAACAGAAAAAAATTATACTTCAAATTTCTCAAATTGATGGCCACTTTGCAATCTCCCCAAGTATATATTAAAATATTGCCTATTGAAAAAGACCTAAATTCTTGACTAATCATGAAAAATAGTCATTGAAAATGAGTTAATCAGGAGAAAACAATTCCAAACATAGGGTTTTTTCCCCCCTCTCTTTATTGTCCTTTTTTTTTCAACTATCGTGTACAAAAACCATTCGGAATGCAGGAAACCATTTGCTTTTGAGGATTTCTGAACAGGAGAGAAATGTATTTCAATAGGAATTACTCTACTTAAATTCAGATGATGCCAACTATTGGCCCCAGAGTCAGGGCAACCAGCAGCATTTCACTGAGGCATGGATATTTTTAATCGTTACTATTCTAGCTTTAGCCAAAAAAGATATGATACCATGAAGAACCACCATTCTAAAATTAAGAGGGGAAAAAAAACCCCACCACAACAAACCAGGGTAAATTCCTTTTATCGAACGTGAAAAGTATAAGCTGGTAAACTCTGGGAGGAAGGGTCAATTCCAGAGGGATCACAACTGTAGATCTTTGTTCGCTACTTCCAGGAAATAAAAATGACTTTACCAGGTCAACTAGCGTTAAGAACATAACCAAAAACGTATGATGCACCCATGAGCAACTGTCTAGGTTCCGAGGAAATGGAATGTGAAAAGCCAAAAGAAAACTGTACAATCTTTCTGGAGCTTGGACTCTATTTCAACCCATAGTCGGGCAGCAAGGCAACAAGAGAACGACTTCCCATTGTTACATCGATAATGCTGTAACATATACACACAATTTATTAAGATTGCCCCATTCTATTTATTATCATTCTATTTTTTTTTAAAAAAGGATGGAGGCAAAGTATGATGCATGTGTCTTTTTTCCATGACTTTAGTGGAAGACTCAACTGAAAAAGAGACACACAGAAGATGACAGAAGGTGAAGGGGATTAGCCAAAGGCCATATATGCATGACCCACCGACACAGAGAACAGTGCGGGGATGGCCAGAGGGAAGGGGGGGTGAGGCAGGGGGAAGTAGGCAAAGGGCTGGGGATGGGGACATCTGTAACAGTGTAATCAATAAAAATAAAGTAAAAAAAAAAAACATAGAAGAGTACAGGGAGGAAATTCTAACTATATTGCCACAGTGACTCTTCTGAATATACGAATTGCTAATTATGCCAAAACACTCTTTTCTGTGATTTAAACCCGATCTCCAGGTTATTGGCAACGTTTCAAAGTCTGCGGTAAAGCATCAGTCCCCAGGAGATTTCAGCAAGTTAGCAATATCCACACAAATTTAAAAGAGTTGAAAATAAAATATCTAAAACTGAAAAAATAAAAATCTTATTTACGGTCAGTTAAGGAAGAAGTTCTAAGTATTAAAAATATAACCTTTCATGCATTGGGTTTCCCAGGGGGCTTCTGTTTTTCTTGAATTGATTTCCTTTTTCTCCAGATACTAAAATATCACCAAGCCCGTGCTCAAAAGGAAATGTTTTTACTACCCAGTGTAGAGTCTGTAACCACAAAATTGGAATGTGCTCGAGGTACTCAGCTTCCTTTATTGCATCCGTGTTAAAAAACCAAGGGATTCAGAATTGAGTATCACGAAGAAAACGTGTATCAAGACACCCAGAAAGATTCTATTTGATCTAATAGAAAATATTCTGTCTCGTGGGGCCACTGAACTTCTGGGAGGTAAAAGACAGTCACGTCTCATAGCTATTACAGTGCTGCTGAATAGACAATTATTTCAAACGATTTCTTTCACTGGAAGAGATATTTCAGAGAAAGGAGAGGAAAAGTGAACTTTTTAATGTCTCCTTTGTTATTTATGTGTTGCTCACAAACGGATGAGAGGCAATTTTGAATTTGCTGTAGACACATTTGCTACAGAGTTTGGGACAAATGGATGAGAAATGGATTCCCCAAGTGGAAAATGAGCCATTCTTTCAGAGAAGAATTTGAAACAAGCTCCTACTGTGAATTTCTGAGCTGTACTGTCCAGGAAGGAGCAAAATCGTAGACTGGCGCTTGCCTAGGCCTACCGATGCTTTTGTATGTGGGGAGCCAACGCATTCTCTCTCACGTGGGGATGGCTTTCGAGTTGGTGACGCGTTTCTCCTTTGACCAATATCAAGTATTTGTTAAGTTTTCCATTATGTCCTGGCTTGATAATGCTAGATATTTAACCTCTTAAATACATTTTCAAAATTATATATTTTTTAAAATATCAAGTTTCTGTTTGTCCTACAGTAAATTAAAGCTAGTCTGCAAGGAAGTCCTTTTCTCCCCCACTCAACCTTAGGGAGGACAATAAGGAATTTGTGAATTCACCTTCCATAATCATCTAATTTGTCAGACTACCGGTGTCTCACACTTGGCCTAATGCATCATCGGCTCAGTAAGTATCTGTTGAAGGAGTGAATCGAGCACTACATTGGACATAGAGGAGAAAAATGAAGTCGGTAAGTTTCTGGCCCTCCAGAAGCTGGTGGGCTCATGAGGAATGCACAAAATAATACAATTAGCATGCTAAGTTCAAAAATGCTTTGAAAGATTCAAGAGCAAAGTAATTTAAATAGAAAACAGAATTAGCAAAATATAAACATAACCCCTATAGTAAGCAAAACTGAAAATGTTAAATGAACAAACAAAGAACTTTAACGGGAAACAATTAACGGCAACGCAGACGAGGAACAGAGGGATTTGTTTTGCTTTTGATGGGCAGAAGCCAGTCTTCTTCGGTGCCTAAGACAATATACTGAAGAATATTATATACTATATAGTATAATATACATAGTATAGTATAGCACAGCATATACTGTATGTTACATATCAATATGATATATATTTCAAAATGTTGCAATTATGTATGTAGATGCATAATTACAATGGTGTTAACATCTCTTTTGCCTGTATGTTTTTTTGTAGAACAAAATCAGGGGAGATAACCAGTGGCAACCCCAAGGACAGACCTGAGTACTGTGCCACCAACTTTCTGCTCTCATCCCAGCCCCTCCTTATAAGCCCCAACATACCCCCATAAACCCAGACGAATGCAGCTTGAGGAAAAATGTGCTTGTGTCTCTCTACCCACAGGCAGATTGCTTCTCTTAAGCAGAAACAAGGAAACTCCAGGGCCAACCCTTGCAAAACCAAGTTCATTTTTAAGAGGCTCATCATTTCCATAGTTAGTATACAAATGTTAACAGCTGATTTCCACCTTTGAAAATCTCTTGATGTGAGACACTTTTTGAGACGTCTCTAAACAGTGTTTTCAAAGAAGATTAAATACAGCTTTTCCTGACCTTACAAAACTGCCGTGAACACCCCGGAACTCATATACATGAACATCCTTCACATCAAAACTTCGGTGACTTTCATCACTGTGCCACACGAACAAAGCGTCTGTTTAGTTAACTGATGGCCGTATGCTTTTCTTGGAGCTCGTCAAATTCCAGAAAGACAGGGGTCATGACGTAGCCTGGTCATCATTTACGGGGCCTTTGGTCAGTCCAGGGCACTGCACGTGCTAATGTTGCACGTCTCTGTTCATTCTGTGAGAGCCAGAGCCTGGAAATGCCCAGGTATCTATGATTTACCAGGCCCTCTTCCTAGCACTGAACTTGACAAAGTGTGAGTCACTGAAAATACTATCTTTCCTTTGGGAGCTTAAATTAAAAACAGTACATATAGTTTTTTTTTTCCTTAGATTTATAAATGTACATATATGTTCATTGTTGGAAATTCGGAAACAGTTAAATGATGAAAAACAAAACCTATGAACCTATCACCTGGAGCTACCACAGTTAAAATTTCAGTATATAAATACTATTCCTCTAGCAACAATGCTTAAAAGACAATACAAACATGTTTTATGGAGCACCGTTGAACTGTATTTACTTTAAAAGAACAAGTTAAATACTAACAACAGAGGTTCCATTAAAACATTATGGCAGAGCAATACAGCTGAATATTATCCAGCCAGGGGACAATACAGGCAACTCACAGTAAGTACTCACTTAAATGGACAGGTGAAGTAAAGAGATGATAGGCTTCTGAAAACTATGACTTTAGCCATGTGTAATGAAGATTTTACCATGGATAGGCTTGTTGACAGAAACAAGAGCTAAGTGTCTATTGTGTATTTCTAGTCACTAAAAACATCATCCAACTTATAAACAAAGACCTCAAAACATGGCCAATATTAAACATGAACATAAATGTGAGCTATGCAGGCATTTAAGAACGATTAATAGAAACAAGTAAGATCATGATTTTCCACCCCACTTACCCCAGTTTAGGGTCACAGGTGGCTGAAGCCCATCCCCGCAGCTCAGATACAGGTGAGACTAACTCCAACAGATCGCCCTTGTGTTGCCGGGTCACTCACACACACACCCCCACACTCCTCAGAGCACTACGTGTTAGACACAACAATTCACCTCACCTGCACATCTCTGGCAGGTGGGAGGAAACTGAGCACCTGGAGAAAACCCACACCGACACGAGAACATGCAAATTCCACAGACCGTGGCCCTTGCCAGAATCCATTCTTTTCTGCTTATGAATGTTACTGGGTGGGCAAAAAGTCTGTTCTGTTTCTCCCATTAAGATAAAAGACACACTTTTCATTTTCACCAATTACTTTATTGATTTGGATATTTTGAGTATGTCGGCTCTCTCCTGCTATTGGCTGCCTGTGGGTAGAGCCAGGGGTGCTGATAAATGTCTTCCAATGCATAAGGCAGCCCCACAGACAAGAATTATTTAGCCAAAATGTCAGCAGTACCAAGAAACTTCACAAACCACTTCTGACACGTTTGATCAGTCACAGCACCTTCTCCGTACACCGCACAAATCTTTTTCGTTTGTTTGTTTCAATTGTTTTTACCTTTCTTGAAATAATAAAGCATGATATGCCCAAAATGTTGTGTATCTTTTTCCATCTTCACTATTAAAATGGCTGCACAAAAATTCACCAATTTTGATAAGCTTTTTATAAAATGCACGCTGATTTGACAGCTGTCACAACGCAATCTAAGAACATTGTTTCGAATGACGTTAAGGACAACTAAGCACTAACAGAGCCACCTTAATGAAAAAGCGTAACGGACGTTTTGGCCAGCCCAATACAGCAAAAACAGCGTTATTCAAGGACGTGCACCTATACTGTGGTATCACGTGATTTTAAAGGGATCATAGGAGACTAAACAGAAGCCACAGGCGTTTTATGAAATTCCACTACGACCATGAAGCATTTTCTTAAAAGACAAAACTGTATATTGGCCAAATGGTAGAAAAGACAGGACAGAAAGAAATCCACAAACGAGATTCTGGAAAGCAGAGTTTTGACTGCTTCAGCAGAGCAGAGAAAGCTAAGTAAAAACTCTAAAGGCTGGCTTTGAGGGGTGTAGAGCTGAGTCTGTTGACACAGCAAAACCCTGCTAAATGCTAAGAGTTCAGGGATTCAAGGCAACAGCAATCTCTGAAGGTCAAGGTGTGGGTGGGTGAGGCGAAGGTTGAAATTCTGTATAAGAGGAAATTGAACCCCAAGGTCCTGGACCACAGCCAGACCCCCCTCCTCACCCCCACCTCTGGCTCAGACATTTCACGGACGTTAAGGTCAGAGATGCAGGACTGCAGGAAGACTAGACCAGGGGGAAATTATATATATGAAGTACCTGGCCGGCCTTTGGAGCAAGGTACCACCTCCTGTGACTCTGAATTCGAGGGGTCAGGCGTCCGCGAGGACTGGCGTTTGCTTCCCAGGTGGCCTGAGCCAGACTCACGCAGGGCCTCTGGCACGTGGGCACCCAGGTGTTTCTCGTCCCAGGACTCTCGAGATCCCGCGAGACCTGCCTTCCTTGGGGAGTGTGGCTGCTGCACCTGCGTCTTGGGCCTGATTGATTCACCTGCTGTTCTGTTACCCACCCCTGACTGTGAGCACGTCCCAGGCCGTCCCCTGCCTCCCCTCCATGTGGAGGGTCACTGACTCCCCTCACGCACCGGGGACAAGTGTTTAGTGCACCAGGCAGGCTCCAAGTGCAGGGTGTTCGCGCTCCTGGGAAGCCGGGGGGCTCGTGGGGAGGTTAGGAGATGGTGTCCCGATGGAGCAGTCTCGGGGAGAGACCAGCTTTGCCGTTGCAGGGGGCGGGCAGGTCGCAGGGTGAGAAAGAGAGCGGATGACCCGAGGTTCCCTTTCAGGGAAAGGGCCCCAGGGGAAAAGTACATACCGACACGCGAACTTATTTCATAACTTGGATTATACTGAAAAACACTGGAAACTTTGCGAGAGAGTTTAGAAGTGAATTTTAATTTTAAAAGGTACTACTTTAAAAAATTAAAAACAAGAGAGTATCATAAAGGAAATTTGATCACTGCCTATACTATGGGCCCCAAACGGAGAAAATGGTGTTGAATTCATGTTAAGTTTCATAGAAATACATTTACAAATTTTGCAGAGAGGTGGCATAAATGGAAACCAGTACAAAATATCTTAAAGATGGAGAAAATGCACATAGTCTATTACATATAAATGATGCATTCATTATAAAAATTGCAGAATGGCTAGAGATTGCCCCTAGAGAGTGGGGGTGAGGGGCTGGAATGAGTGAGGCAATGCTGTTCTCAGTTGTACACCTTTGAAAACAATTTGTTTCTTTAAAATAATACACATCTGTTACTTGATTTAAAAAGACAATGCGCCCTGGTGCAGGCTGCAAACCAAAGAGTCGCTGGTTCGATTCCCAGACACAGCACATAGCTGGGTTGCAGGCCAGGTCCCCAGTGGGGACTGCATCAGAGGCAACCACACATTGATGTTTCTTTCCCTCTCTTTCCCCCTCCCTTCCCGTCTCTCTAAAAATAAATAGATAAAATCTTTAAAAAAAAAAAAAAGACAATGCATGCATGCTATTTTACTCCACAAGTGATATCTTTATACAAATAAAAATTTGCACTATGTTTTAAAGTTAATCTGTTAGGTACTTAATATATTTTACTTGCAACATGAGTTTTGCAAGGAAATATCATTATATGTGTTCTTAATTCTGAAGAAACCACGGACACTTCTTATCAGATTTACTTAATTATAGTTACAGTGTTTGGTTCATGGTCAAGGATTGTTACAAGATCTTGAGCAAAATCCGCTTTGTTTGGTAAACTTAGTTTTCGACATTAAGTGAATAAAAACAATTATCTACAATAATTTTGAACAAATAGAAAACCTTTCCTAGTCTCAAGGTTTTAAGTCACTGGAACTATTGAAATACATGCCAAAGTCTTACAGAAGAGACCTTTGCCCTTCCCAGTAAGCAGATTTAGAAAATTAAAGTTCTGATAGCATACGAAGAATAAGACTCCATTGAAATCGTACAGTAAATGGTCTGCCAGGATCACTTCTTTGTCTAAAGAAGCAAAGACTAATGAGTAACCCAAAGTCCTTGTGTCAACAGTTTCTTTGCTGGAAATTTCATTC
Source organism: Macrotus californicus (assembly GCA_007922815.1). NCBI lineage: Eukaryota > Metazoa > Chordata > Mammalia > Chiroptera > Phyllostomidae > Macrotus > Macrotus californicus. Next base: position 2,293 of record VMDR010034876.1, on the reverse strand, counting down.
AAGGATTTCTCATTAATGGTTAGTGGAAACATGTGGCTTCTGGGTTGACAAATACTTTTCAAGGCTGAATCCAAGTTATTTGCAATTTCTTACTTTTATTTCTATATCTATTGAGAAATAAAATATCAAAATATGCGTTCATTATATGTTTTAATCTCCTAACAATACAAGTGACTGCATGTATTGCGATCCTAAACAGAAAAACTGCTTGTTTCGTCTTAGAGTTCCTTACAGCTCTACGATATTTATATTTGCATCATTGCTGTTCTACCATTCCTACCATCACAAAAGTAACTTAAACGGTGTTATTGTTTTAAAGAATGTTTAGGCCAGACACAATTCGAAGACTGCAAATATAATGAGCACAAGCCTGGCTATAAACTGAGCACTTAAATTGTAGAAGGAAGACCTTTCAACAACTCATTCATTCACAAATATTTATTGGGGGTCTGTAATGTGTCAGGTACTGTGCTAGGTGCCCATTGTCTTTCTACCTACAAAAGCTGTGGTCTGGATGGAGAATAAAGATGCAAAAGTTCAATGTCAGAGAGCAAATTCACTTGAAATTATAACTTAATAGCAGAGAGAAAATTGTTCTGCACAAGGTGGATGGGTGTGATTTTGTGGTTAAATGTGCCCTGCATATTGGCAGCTAAGAACAGATGAGGAAAGAATATTATTAAAGGGGGAACAGAAGCAACTCAAAAAATTGAAACTTTTTGTTATATGGTTTGTAGACACACACACACACTCACTCACCCACTTCAGATTAGTTGTAACATACAATTTGAAATGGCCTAATCAGAAATACAAAAATTCATGGTTAGTTATCTAACAATTAAATGTTCTGAAAGATTGGTTATTAGCAACTAACAAAATGTTAATCAAAAGGACAAGTACCAGAGCCAGCTACTATAATCATTGAATGTATGATTGTCTTCAATCAATGTCAGAGGCTTGGTAAATAAGAACAAATATGTATTCTTTCAAATGAAACAGTGAAATGGTTGCTCTTTCTAGTTTGGACTGGATAGAAATGTCATAAAAGCACTCCTGCCCTTCCCACCCACCCCCACGGATAGGGTATAGGAATTGAGAGAATTCAACGACCTATGACCCTATGGACTGTCACCCTGGCTGTCAGTTCTGCACTGGTCCTGTGTTCAGAAGCTTATTGAAGGATTTCATAGCCTGAGCCTGACCAGGTTAGCTAGATGCTGCCGCTACAATATTATGGCTGATGTCTCAAGTAAACATCCCAGGTGCTGCCAGAGCATCGAAAGACAGAAAGCTAGGATTTAGTAGAGTTCGGAAAGTTGTAAAACACGTGTGTCTGCTTTTCTTGTTATTTGTTCTGACACGGTTGTCGTTTACTTGGTGACCTATCAGGTCTGGAGGGGCGCTAGAGCCCACCCCTGCTTTATCCACTGGAGCTCACTGATGTCTACTCTTGTTCGTTGTGAAGGACCAAATTCACTGAAGTTCGTAACATATTATTTCCTAGTTGGGCATTTTTCTAATACATGTGTCACCTTGCTCTACTTGATCCTCTCATTTTAAATGAGAGTAAATTTATTCCTTTGCTTAAGTGTGACAATATACATATATTTAGGTATACTTTGCTTGAGAGTTGCCTCAGCACTCTCAGAAGGCCAGTGAAATCTGCTACCAGTCCTCAATCTGTAATACTGACCAGAAGTCACAAAAATCTCCAGGTGTGGAAAGAGGAAGTCTTTCTAGAAAAATATCCTGAAGACTATTCAATTCTTGCTCTGGAAATGAAAACTCTTCATTAGTGTGTTTGATGATCACAGTTGCTAATGTTTTCTTGAAAGATAGAAGCAATGTATTTTCTGGTGTGATGTAGGAATGAACTTACAAAAATATGTCATGCCTGGGAACACTATTGATCATAAGGGCGTATTTCATAAATGATGGATAGTGTCTAGTCACTTTAATAACTCGTGTAGCTGTTTTGAAAAGTTTTACAAACAAGGTCTTGGTATTCAAAATCCATTTCCCCTCTACTAGGTATGCAAAAACTTGCTTGAAATATAAAAGAGTCAGCCAAGTAATTTTTTATCATTACTGTCTTTACAATCAATTTGACCAGTACCTTTTTCCCGCTGCTTAGAAGAAAGTAGATTGGTGCACTGTTGGTGGGAATGCAGACTGGTGCAGCCACTGTGGAAAACAGTATGGAATTTCCTCAGAAAACTAAAAATGGAATTGCTTTTTGATACAGCAATTCCACTGCTGGGATTATACCCTAAGAGCCCTGAAACACCAATCC
>VMDR010034875.1:0-10935 GCA_007922815.1 Macrotus californicus | reverse complement strand
AAATTTACAGTCCTCTCAGAAGTCCCTCCATTTTCCCATCATTTGCTGTTGTTTTGATTGAATTTTATTTTCTATCGAATTTAATTTACAAAAGGTATTGCATTAGTTTTAGGCGTAAGATACAATGATTTGATATGTATGTATATACATATATGATGAGGTCTGTCCAGAAAGTATCCAGCCATGCAATATGAAAAATAAAGACATTTATTGAAGAAGATACAAGATACAAGAAACATTGCACATAGGACAATGATGCCTTAGTCCCCTTCAAAGTAGGCACCTTCGGACCTCACACAATTCTCCCAATTGCCATCAGCTGCCCCATAGTATTTTCCTGAATTTCATTGACGATCTGAAATCTCTTCCCTTTACAAGGTGATTTTAATTTTTGGAAAAGCCAGAAGTCTCAGGATGCCAATTATGTGTTGTAGGGGGGCTGAGTCACCTGGGTGATTTGATGTTTCACCAAAAAACTGCATGAGAGGTGATGCATGACTGGGCGCGTTGTCATGATGAAGCTGCCAGTCACCAGTTGCCCATAGCTGTGGCCTTCTGAATCATCTGAATAGTTTCCATGAAGGAATATTCAGGCTTAATGTAAAATCTGATGCAGATTCATTGCTCTACTTACTCAGTCATTTTGAATACGACAGCCACACAGTACACACGCTCACTCAGTGGTGTGTACCATCCCCACTGACTAGTACAGTGAAGTCACTCATGTGCAATCCAGTCCACTCTCCTTGGCTACCAGGTTACATCGATGTTGCACAAACCGTTCTCTTTATATTAACAATGGCTGCCTTTTTTCTGGACAGACTGTGTGTGTGTGTGTGAGTGTGTGTGTGTGTGTGTGTGTGACCAAAATAAGTTTAGTTAACATTCACTACCACACATGCTCACAATTTTTTTCTTGTGTTGAGAACTTGTAAGATCTACTGCCTTAGCAGTTTCACACACACAACATGGTACCAACTGTGGTCACCATGCTGCACAATACACCCCCAGGACTCATTTAGCTTATTTTCCAGAAGCACCCACTATCCTGACTGTTATCAGAATCCCTTCCTTGTTTTCTTTATGATTTTATAGCCAAAGAGCACCTGCCCAATTCTAAAAACTTTATTACTTTTTTTTAAAATTTTATTTATTTATTTTTAATCCTCAGCCAAGGATATGTTCACTGAACTTAGAAAGGAAGGAAGGGGGAAAAGGAAAGGAAATCTATGGGTGTCCTTATCAAGGGTATGTAAACGGATCTCTCTCCTTTTCTGGATTGCTCACCTACTTTAGCCATCCAGGCATTATGGATTGAATGTTTTTGTTCCCGTAAATTCATATGTTAAACTCCCAATGAAATGGCATTTGGGGGTGCACCTTTGGGAAGTGATTAGGTTTAGATGCAGCAGTGAGAAGCACTTGTGATGGGATTCATGCCCTTCCAATAAGAGGAAGAGAAAGCATTCACACCAAGAAGAGGCCATGTGAGCACACAGCAGGAAGATGGCCATCTGGAAGCTGGGAAAACAGTACTCAGGACACCCACTCCACCCTGATCTTGAACTTCCATCTTCCAGACTGTGAGAAAGTAAATGTCTGCTGTTTAAGCTTCACAGTCTCTGGTATTTTGTTGTTAACAGTCCAAGAAGATTAAGATAGAGGCGAGAAGTCAGGTTGGAAAATGTTACAGGGCCTACGGGTTTTTAGCATAGTGAGGACATGTCTCCCCCCTCCCCCCATTTCTTACATAACCACATTTGCATCTGTGGAAATTGCTCACTCTTGTTTCTAGAAGCTCTAGATTATGACACCCTTCCTTATTGTCTTGTTGGAGAAAACGTGTCAGTTTGAAGGAGATTGGCACGATTAAACAATAACAAAGTGCAGGGGAGTGGCAGTTTGTTTTCTGCGTTTGCCTAGCCTTGGGCCAGGGTAGTCAGGGCAGAAGCCTGTTTCTCCGAAGTCCTCCTGTGCTTCTGGCCCTGTTCTCCCTTTAGTTACTATTAGTGAGAATTGCCTGAATTTGCTTTAGTTACTTCTCTGAAAACCACATTTTCAGGAAGGGAAGTTGCTCAACAATTTTGATGGCTTTTTATTTTTCCCACATGGATGCAAATTCATTGTATTTGGTAGTAATTCCTGCCAAAGATTTGAGACGTATTGTTGGCAGTATTTACTAGATTCAGAATTGATAAACATTTTCTTTCTCATTTTTATTTCTTTTTAAATTTTATCTGTCAGTTTCTAAGAGGAGGCCTTTATATGGGGTTCTCATAAGATATTGCCCATTTTTTTCCTTTCAAATAAAAATAGGTGAGTAAAACTCATATAAGGCACTTGTTTATTTGAACCATGAAACAGTTAACTCATGTATCAGTTCTCAAAGTGTGGTCCTCAGAACCCAGTTCCCCTCTTGTTAACAGGAATTATAGTTTAACAGGAGAAAACTTTTCCATGGTCAAATAAATGTTAACAGCACAAAATTAAACATGATTCTTTACTGAAGGGCTTTTCAGCACCTGGAATATATAAGGTAAGTCTATGAGACAGACATAAAGTATTTTCCAGAATTTATTTAAATTCAGCATTTTTTTATGTTCTATAAAGCATCACAAATGAAAGATAAATTTGTAGAAATTTGTAGAATGTGTAAAATACTGGTATAGTGGCACAATTTCCCAATTGTAGGTGGAAAGTTAGGAACAAAGGAAAAGTATATAGAATGTGAGCCTTACAAACAATATGAAAACATCCCTCCCTCCTCCTTCCTTTTCTGCTCCCTTTTTCCCTCCTCTTATGCTTTCAGCATAATTTATTTCATTTTATTTTATTATTTCATAAATAATTTCATTTTCAATGCTGAAATGTCCCCTTCTTATATGTCCATTGCCCTCTTCCCGGTAACCTTGTGAGAACTGAATGAAACGTGTGTCAAGTACTACTATAAAAGTCCCATTGCCTACCTATGAAACTCATGGGCCGACAGTTTTCTTTTGTTTTTAATTTTATGTTTCAATTACAGTTGACATTCAATGTTATTTTGTATCACTTTCAGTTGTACAGCACAGTGGTCAAGACAATCATACACCAAGTGTTCCCCTGGTATTTCCTGTACCGACCTGGCACCGTACACAGTTATTACAATATTATTGATTATACTCCGTGTGCTGTATTTTACACTCCATGACATTTTGTAACTACCAATTTGTACTTCTCTACCCTTTCACCTTTTTACCCATTCCTCTATCCCCTCCCCTCTGGCAACCATTAGTCTGTTTTCTGTATCTATGAGTCTGTTTCTGTTTTGTTTGTTTATTTTGTTGTTTAAATTCCACATGTACCAGTAAGTGAAATCACATGGCATTTGTCTTTCTTTGACTGACTCATTTCATGTGGCATACTACCCTCTAGGTCCATCCGTGCTGTCACAAATGGTAAGATTTCATTCTTTTTTATGACTGAGTAATATTCTATTTCACATATGTACCACAGCTTTTTTACCCACTCATCTATTGAGGGACATTTGAGTTGCTTCCATAATATGCTGTTTAACACACTGGTGTTGTAAGATTACTTATAAATATGTTGCAAGTTCTTAATATTTGCAAGTTTGTGATATTATATAATTTTCTTTTTAAAGACTAAACATACTGTGGTCCAGGTTATACTTATAACAACACTATTGTCACTCACTTGATTTATGACATGATTTCTTAAGTGGGAGAGAAAAAGGACAGTTCTAGTTAACCTTTGGAAAGTGTCTCAAAGGATGGTGGTCTCTGTCACTGCTATGTGGCATGTGAAGGTAGCATAAAGTTGGGAATGGACACAGCAGACTCTGTGCCCTGGGAGAAAAGACAGCCATCATTTTGATAAAGTTAAGAGTGCATGAGGCTATTACTTGAGGTAGATGAGACACGGAGTTAATCCCGTGTGCCACGAGGCTGCATCATAGGCCATAAGTCAGTTGGGAGTGACCGAGCCTAGTGGCTCTTGGTGAGACATGATCTGGGAGAAAGTCTGAAGCTTATGCAAACACAGGATGAAGGCGCTGGTTTGGCTGCCACAATGTTGCTGTGAGTAAAGTATCAACATTTTAAAGAGAATTTTTATTTGCATAGGATGATATTAACAGAGTGATCAAATCACTTTGCCACCTTGGATTTTTCTTTTGTAGGCTAAAGAATTTCACATAGGGGAAGAGTTATATACTGGCCAGAATTACTAGTCAGTACTGGTGAATTAAAACCTGGCTGAAGAATAGATGTGACACACACGTCCAGTGAGGAGAAGTCAGCCTCAGCGCTTACAGGAGAACTGGCACACCGCCTCTCCTGCTTAGTGGCAGTGCGGCAGGCTTTATGATTCAGGGCAGACTTGTTCTGCCCTTCTACTAACCTGAGGGCACCTAGCAACAAGAACAATTGCCTTGTGTCTGTGTGTTGCTCTTAAATTTATGAAGAGCTCTTAAGATTTTTCTCATACTGTTCGGTTAAAAACTCAGTGGAGCTCTTGAGGAAAGGAGGAGTTGAGGTAACGTGACCTGGTGAGACAGATGTTCCTTCTTCCCCTTTTGCTGTGATTGCCTAGAAACAGCCTGGGCTATATAAGCATGGACATGTAAACAGATACACTCATGTAAATATGTATAGTCTCAGAAGTGGGAGGACAAATAGGTTGTCCTCACATGAAAGTGATGATTTCTGAAAATGTTCAAATTCTTAAAGCTGATCTTACAAACCTGATAAAGAATGATTTTACTTTCTTATATTTGAAATCATTTCTGAATTTTTTTAGTTCTTAAATTATTGATAATAAAAATTTCAGTCAGGCCCAGAGGAGATGAAAGTGATTTCCTTTTTTATGGTGCCCCTTAGGACACCATTTGGAGAAAGAAACACAAAGAACTTTGTGAAGGTTGGAATGATTGGGAGAAGGTGGTGGTCTTCCCATTCCTGGAAGATTTTCCAGAAATAAGAAGCACTGTCTGATTCCCTCTCTACTTCCAGAATGCCCTCATGCCACCATGATTAATGCTATTTATATCATCAGCTAAGAAAATATAACTGATAAAGAACTCTGACAATGCAGAAACATCTAATGCCTTCTATAACTTCAGCACAGGGAATTTTTAGCATCAGCATGATCCAAGTTATGAGGGTCTTCACTCCACTCTCAGAAGGAAACCGATAATGTCAAACTCCATCGTTGATCGGGAAAAAGGAGGAAGGGGCTGAGGAAGAGATGAAAAACAAGTCCTGTTCTCTAATGAGAACTAGGAAACAATGAGGAAGAAATAAATCCTTCTATCCAATAGACTTTCAAATCCCGCCTTCTCTAGTAAAGCAACTATAGTTTTGCTCTGGTGAATACACACCAAAACATTGGATAAAATAATAAAGTTGTTGAGGCAACATATTGGTAATAACAATGGAAATGTCAGTAACATCTTTATTGTTATGGATGCTGCATTTCTTGAAATTTAAGCGCTTTGGAATTTTGGATACTGATTGTGAACCCAAGGATGTTTTTTTAATTTTTATAATGCTTTCTGTAATCTTATTTATTTTTTAATTTTGTGCTTTTAAAAAAATGTGCAATATTCTTTGCCTTCTCTGCTTGTTTTTGACAGATCATTTTCATCTGTGATTGGGGCAATCAATACAAACCAGAGTTGAGTAGAATCTTTCTCACCCTCCTCCACCTCTTCCTCTTCTTCCTTCATCATTGCTACCAATGCCCTGATGGGTGTCATATCTTAAAAATAAAAAAACCTCTCATATTATCCAGAAAGTTATTCTATGTAGATCTTAGCTTTTTATTCTTTTGTTTGTTTGTTTAGCATTACTAACATAAAAGTGATATTTTATTCAACCACCAGAGGGAGTCCCCTAATCTATGGATTCTAAAAGCCAACAAGAACAAAATAAATGTCACAAACTTTATACATATTATGATTGAAAATAAAAAATTCATTTAGCTGTGTGTCATGGTATATGGGCTCCCGTATCAGGTCTTTTGTACATAAAATGCCTAAAATCTTGTTCTACTATTGATGCCTCATCATTTTAATTAACAGGTATTAAATAATAGCCTATATTTTTCCCCTGGGAGAAATAAGTGTTCCAAATATTTTTTCCACAAATATTATGTGGATGTGAAATGGGAAAGAAAATTACCCAACTGTTTCCTGCAAGCAAAGCTGGTCCTACCAGGCTGCTTCTCTCTAGCAATGAGGAGCCCTGGATCTCCCAGAAAAACTCCCCTTTCAAATGTCAAGCATCTTATAAGCAAGCCTCTGAGTTACATTTCCCTGTAGCTTACCAGGTGAATCTACTAGGGCAGTTCTTGGAGGGGTGGTGGTGGAGGGCAGTTCTTGGGAGCTCTCGGCATTTCTCCATTGCCTTTATACCCAACTTTAAAGCTCTTCAAGCTTTTCCATACAGTAACTCAACCAACCCTGTTTTGTGGCCATGGAAATTGTTATTCACAGAAGTTAAGCAAAGTACCTAAGGACATGGAGCCAATGAGTGAGACCTGGGAGTGGGGCCAGGAGTCTCCACTGCTTCACAAGCCTGCAGGCTGGTCTGCTTCTCCAAAAACACTGACTTAAAATCAGGTATTTTATTTTCCATTTCTGAGTGGAAGTCAATGGTTTTTCTCCACCATAACTAGAATTTTGTCTCAATTGAAAAGTAAGCCATGGACAGTGAATAGTGGTGGAATTTACTCATCTGAAGTCAGCATTGCTATATTCTCCCTTTTTCATCTCCTTTATACCCATCAGGGGTGTCCAACCTGTGGCCTGTGGTCCACATGCAGCTCAGGATGGCTATGAATGTGGCCTAACATAAAATCGTAAAGTTACTTAAAACGTTATGAGATTTTTTTTTGTGATTACGTGTCACAATGTATTTAATGTATGGCCCAAGACAACTCTTCTTCTTCCAATGTGACCCCAAGATGCCAAAAGGTTGGACATTCCTATGTCTCCAGGCTGCTTACAAATATATTCAACATAACAACTTTTAATAAAAACATTGCCTGAATATTAGCATCTTGGACCAAAAAAAAATCTATATGGTGCTAGCATGACTCTGCATTTTAACCAGGTCTAAATCCCTCTGTGGATAATTCAAAACATACTTGTCAAGGTAAAATATTAACTACAGAAAATTTCCACTTGACACATTTTTCCACAAAGCACAGCTACTCTCTAATAAACATTTACTTAACAGATGGGTTGACTGGAGTCTTCTAGAAGCTCACTGAGATCCCCTTTCAAACTCGAGACGCCTGAGCCATACCATGATCTCTAAGACTCCCGGGAGGCAACAAGCCCTGGCCCCACTGTCATTCCTCGGGCAGTGTTTCACAGCTGCTGCTGCAGATGCCCAGGAAGTACACCGCCGTCGGGCCATGCAATAGTCTAGCCCCTCAGAAGTGTGGGCCATCTTGAGTGCTCCCTTTCCCTGTCCTCCACTGACCCCGCCACAGCTCCTTATAAAGCCACAGGGCAGATTTTGTACCCAAGGGCAGGGTCTTTTTCACAAACATTCTGTGACTTTCACTAATACACACATAAGACTGCTGCCTCCTCAGCCCACCACAGGGGGCAGATTCCCAGTGATAAAATATTCAAAGAAACATATCTTGAAGGATAATCAGATAGTTATGAAAATGTAAGGAAGAAAAAAAGAAGGGAAGGGAGGGGAAGAGAAAAGAGAAAAGAAAATAAATTTAAAACATCTTTTCTGGTGCCATCTTTAACAACATATCCCATGAGATGGGGTGTATTTCACTGACTTAAAAATAAACCACTCTTTGTTATTGTTGGAAATGTATGAACTTAGGTTTAAAGCGAGGGTGACTGAAAATTTTTCTGCAGAAAAGTACTGGATAGGGCTCTCTTTTTTACCCTTTAATACCAAATTTAATAATTCTATAATGTGTTTCAGTCAAATGTTATATTCTTCCAAGTGAATAATACATTTTTAGAAAATTTTCTTCCCAAGCCCATGAACATTTACTTTCCCTTCCCTTACCAGTCAAATCAAAAGAATTGATTTTCATTCTTTATTATACCTTCTAAAAACCTGAGTAGGCCCTGGCTAGGTAGGTCAGTTGGTTAAAGTGTCATCCCAATAAGCCAAGGTTGCAGGTTCAATCCCTAGTTAGGGGTCATATAAGAATTAACCAATGAATACATAAATAAGTGGAAGCATAAATCAATGTTTCTTTCTCTCTCTTTTTCTCTCTTCCTCTCTTTATCTCTAAAAAATTCAATCAATAAAAGAATTTTTTTAAAAAAAAACCTAAGCAAAGTCACCTAAGCACTATTATTCTCAATGAGGTGAGCTCCATGCAAAATTCAAAAATCTCAAATCTGTGGAAGGTTCTATGAAAAACTATTAACCACCAGTGACTGCTCTGTATAGACTTGCCTGTGCTTCCCTAAACTTACTTTCTGGTGTAATGGCAAAGAACACTGAAGCCTGCTGGCCAGGATCTGAAATTTTGCTTCACCGCTTCCTGAGTTACCTTGAACAAGTTAGAATTTCTCTGTGCCTCAGTTTTCTTATCTGTATAATCAGGATAATAATAGCAGTTATCATGTTGTTATAAAGATTAAATGTTATCATTTGTAAATTACAAGTGTTTATTAAAAAACAAAACTGCTTGACAGTGGTATTTGTTTAAATAAAATATTAAATAAACATATTTTTCACAGCAATACTATGCTCTGGTCAACATTTTCAAAATAATGATTTCCCTGTCCATCCAGTGTGCTTGTATTAGAAGTTTATTTGACTTTGAAAAAGGACTATTCAGAGAGAATTTCTGAAAAATTTCATCTTCTTTGTGTGTTAAAGCTGTTTCTTGACTTAAACAGGATAAAAATTGCCAATATATTAATAATGCATTTTGAGTTATTGGAAAGGTAAAATACTGTTCAGGTTTACCTAAATGCTGGCAAAACAAATGGAGACACTTGTGTGTTTCTCTCCTTTCTGTGACACTCAGTGGTGGAGAAATAAGCATTTATGATTTCTTTTGTGAGGACAATTAGAGAAGAAAAAAAAGCTATGTCCCAGTACAGTTCATTTATTTATGTGCAAAAAGGAGGTAAATTATGGTAGTGTGAAATAGGCACCATCTTAATTTGAATGAACCACACATTTTTGTACCAACTGACTGAGAATGTTCCCTAAAAACTCCCCTCATACATTGTATCATATTCAGTAAGTCCCTGAGATATGGCAGCAAAATTTGGAGAGCCTGTGAAGTGGGCAATTAGAAGGAAATGAACAGGCTCTGTTGAAATGTACAGCCCATAACCAAGAGATGCTTGGAGAATAGTGGGCTGAGAACTATTAAGTAGAAAGAGCTATGTCAGGGCTGTCTGTCTAGCACCAGGTAGTAGACATCACTTTATCACAGGGCCGGAGTTTAGTGACAGCACTCTAAAAGCTAGGGGGACTGGCATTAGGCAGAACAGAGATCTGCTTGAAAAGATACAGCTTTACCTGGACAGAACTTAGTTACCAAAGCTGGGCTCCAAGACAATAGCCTGATTTTAGAGATTAGGATATACTATGACAACAAGATTAAAAATTGCTCTGCTTAAAGAAAAAGCTGGTTTTAAAAACCTGAGTTATGGTTGAGCCCATAGGTGACAGCTTTACTGTACAATGTAATTAACACTATTTCACCAATATCCTACAGTGACTACATTTATGAATCCCATAGGATGATTTCCTTTAATATCTTTCACAAAGGCAGATGACATAGATAGAACAACAGAGTGCAATTGACTAAAAGTCAAAGCAGGTCCATTATTATTCCATGAATACATGTGACCTGCTTTTATGCCAAAGAGTTTTTACTTTATGCTGGTGTAATGAAGATGTAATAGGCTGGGTCATACTTCTTGTCTCATGAAGAACAAATACCATATTTGGATGTATACATGGATTTGGAAAGATGAGGATGGAAAATATAATAAAATAATTTTTGTTATCTATGAAGGTAAAGTAAACTTGTAGCCTGTGAAGGCCATTATGCTTGAATTGCTTTTCTCTTTTTTGGACACATGATTTTGGGCTCCACCAGCAGAATTAAAGGCCACAGGCCTTGTTCCTGGTATGCACAGTTCAGAAAGAGGGCTCCTGACATCAATGACCTCAGGGCTGTCATGCCTTCTGTCTAGTGTGGGCAGCTAGGTCAATGGTACACCATGTCCTGTAGGAGGCATGATTCTTCTGTAGGAGGAAGCAACAGGGAAGAATTGGTGGAGAAGCAAACACCCTACGTGAATTATGCAGGGTTCTCACAGCCTCACCATTTCACCAGAGACGACTGAATCTCTGACCTCGTATATCTTATATCGATATAAAAAATCATCAGTACATAAAAATTGTCCCTTCATTGTGAAATGTCTGAGGGAAAATGGAGAAATAGTTTTTCTGAGAGAAAATGTCACTAAAAAGCTATATACTTAGCCAGATTATTGGTCATGTGCTTTGGCAACAGAAAGTTGTCTTCTCATATGCTAACTCTTTGAAAGTACACTGCCCACATTCACTTCTGGAAAAAAAAAATCACCAGTTGAACAAAAGAATCATTAAAATAAAGATCACAAAAATGAGGAAGTTACAATATAAAATGACAGCCAATAAGCACTGAAATTATTTGAATATTGTTTAACTCAATCAACAACTGTAATAATTCTTGTAAATATATATAAAATAATTATTTTAAAGAGAAGACCTATAACATGTATTAACACCAAATTTGATGTAAGAGTCCAAGTTATCTGTTATTAGAATGAGGCAGTGGGATGGGTTGGTGGCAAGAGGAGAGGAAGTGAAGCCAGCTACATTTTTCATCTTTCATAGCCGGAAGTCAACGGTCACACTTTGGCACTGGTGT
>VMDR010034874.1:0-10934 GCA_007922815.1 Macrotus californicus | reverse complement strand
ATTATCAAATTGTCTTCCAGAAAAAAACATATTAAGTTACAGGTCCACCAGACATGTCCTCCTGGCCTTGCCTTTGTTTTACCTCCAAACTGGACTACTGATTCTCCCTTTTGACGTGATGCCTAGTCACAAAACTGCAACCCGGCGTTTTCAAATGATAGGTTTCCCCCTATTTTTCATGTTTTTTTTTTTCCTCAATGCAGATATATCCTCAGAATCCTTCTCAACACAGAATTTTCGGTATAAAACACTAACTGGTTAGAATTGTCTAACGAGAGGAAACCTGGATGCCATACCTCCTTTATGGCTGAAATAAGAGAGCAGATGGTTAGAGGTCAGCCGACCAATGCTACCACATGTCACCCTCCACCGTCTCAACCTGGTGGTCCAACACGGCTTGTAGTTGGTTTTGTGGTTTTGTACATACAGAGAAATCAGACCTACTAATCAGGACAAGGTCTAGGAGAGAGCATGGCTTACGGGACTGCTTTCAGGTTCAAGGTTGGGCTGTAGCACGAGGATCTGTGGGAGGTAGAGAAAACACAAGGTGTACTCCTCCAGGCTTAGGTAGCTCAGGAGGGGCTCCACTGGGGAAGGGCTCCACTCTGTTGGCCAATGGCACACTTACCCAGTGCAAAGGTGGCAGTGATTTTTAAAATCCAGGTTAAGCCACCGTCTGTTCCTGTGTCTGAATTTTCTGTTACTGCTTGTCTGGAGGTATTATTAGGAGCTGCTGGGAGAACACTGGCTGCTTGTGGATGTGAGTGATTAGCACTGGGCTAACGGCAAAGGTTATGGATTCAGACATAAGCCCTTTTTGGCGCTGCCTGAATGAATATTCCCTGGCTGGTTCTTTCTTCTCTTGACTGCTCACTGATCGCCTGGAGAACCAGACCTTTTAATCTCCCTAGTGCTCTCTCTGTCACTGCTGAGTGTGACCCCAGGGGACAACTTCCCTGACCAGGCCCAAACATTTGACAGCAGGAAGTGGGGGAGGGATGGAGTGTGTGAGCTGGCTTGTGATTTCGAACGAAACCAAACCGCCCTGCAGATCAATTTTTAACTGCCCTTGCTCTCACTTTTGTCCAGCGTTTCTCAACAGAGTTTTCTTTGTTGTGACAATGAAATGTTTCTTCTGCCAACATTTAAAAAGTCCTCTTAATTTTAATGGTTTGCCTTAATTTTCTTAAAAGAAGAAAATGATACACAATAATTCAGAAAAAAAAAAACCAAAAAACCCAAACCCTGATGCTTTGGAACTTCTTCAGTTAGATTACTGGCAGACTTATAAAAGCCTTTTTTAATTATGAAATATTCAGGAAGCCGAGAATGTTTTTATTCACAATTCAGATATTCTTCTTGAAAGAAAACACGGCTTCCCGGATATCCTTTACTTTCTCCCCTTCCTATTAACTCTCTAGCTCCCCAGCAAGGCAGCAGTCTGACCGCACGGGGTCTGAGGAAGACGTGGGGCCCGGCGGAAGCCTGGCCTGTGCTCGGTGCCAGCTCCCCTCACCCTCCTTTCCCTTTCTTTTCCTCCTGTCCCTCTCCTGCTCCTGTCTCCACTGCTCTCACTTTTCAGTTCTCCCAGGTTGTGTGGCTTTGCCTTGTGACTTAGCATGGCTCTTAGTGACATGACAGCTTAGTCATTGAAATCAAGCATGGAGTTTGTGTTCGGGGTATGTGTGTGTGTTAATAACATCATAGTTCTATAGGTGTGTTTCCTCCCTCACTTGCTTATTTATATAAACTAATAACCAAAATATGGGAACGAAGCAAATTTCATTTCTGATTGGGGGGCCCATTACCTAAGGTGAAAGCCTCCCAACGCTTCCAAATGCACCCAGGCTGCCTTTAGAAGTTTCACAGGGAATGTTTGATACACATCTTTTTTTTTATTTATCTCCGGATCTTATTTACTTTATTACTAGAAGTTGTACCTTTGACCCCCTTCACCCATTTCACCCCTACCCCACCCCTTGTTTTCGACTACGACTCCTCTGTTCTACATGAGTTTAGGTCTTCTTTGTTTGTTCTATATTTTATTTTCTTTAGATTCCACATATAAGTGAGGTCATATGGTATTTGTCTTCCTCTGTCTGATTTATTTTGCTTAGCATGATACCCTCAAGGTTTATCCATATTGTAGCTAATGGCAGGATTTTCTTTTTTATGGCTAAATACTATTCCATTATAATACATGCCATTTTCTTTATCTATTCATTGATCAAGGGACACTGATATGTATTTTTGTGTATTTATTTTTTCCTCTATTTTTGTAGCTCTAAGTGACATCTTTTTGCATGTTAATTAGATCGTTGTCATGCCTTGGTCTTGGACTCTAGTTCCACTCTCGATTCTGATTCAAGTTTATAGGCATCTGGGGTTGGAGAGGAAGGGGCCATGACCATGTTCATTTGCCTTGCTCAGAATGCTTGCTTTTTTGATACCCAGTGAATGAGTTGACTTTGGTTCAAGCAAGGCCAGTAGTTAGTAGAGTCAAAAGCCAGGCTTGCTGCCCTGTTGATGTGGATGGGGATCATTTGTTCAATGGTGCTAGTCTCATGGAAGCCAATTGTCCTCTCTTCCACTGTCTACATGATGAGGAAAAAGAGAGAAATTTCCTAGAAAGTACACTGTAATGAAGCCTCATTAACTAAGAAAAGAGTAATTAGACATTTATATGAATTCAATTAGTTAAAGCTTATGTTTGAATTATCTGTGGAAGCTCCTTGAACAAGAGGTTGAGGTACATAAGATGAAGGTAATATTCACTTAAAACAACATTTCAGACAGATCAGGAGCATCCTTTCTTTTATAAATAATTGCTATGATAACCACAACAATTTTTACATAATCATGACATGACAAAAACCTTAGAATAGTAATCATATTTCTTTAAAATATGAATAAAGCAATAATAAGCCTTAAATCTATATAAAGATAAGGTTTACAAATATTTATTCCAATCTTTTTATTTGAAAAGGGTAATTTAATGTGGCATGGCTGATGTTATTATCCCATGGGCTAGTTGGGGTTAATTAACTTCCGTTGCCATTGTACCTGAATCCTAAAATCTCAGTGGTTTAACACACCCAAGGCTTCTTCCTCCATCAGGAAGTCTGATGGCAGCTGGGACACCCTTCTCAACCTTTCCGCCATACCAAATTGAACATTTGGAACATAAGGTTGTTTCAGCTTAGAAAGAAAGAGATGGAGAAGGCGTACTGGCTTATACCTGCCTTGGTTTAAAGTGACCCAAGTCATGTGCCTTCACATTTTATTGGCTCAAATTAGTCACATGGCCTCAACCTAACTGCAGGGAGGTTGGGAAGTGTATCTGGAGACCTCTACCTTTCTCTGCCACACACATATTTACAAATAAGAAAACTCTTAATAATAAGTAACTTGTGCAAGTTCACACAGATTTTAAATGGAGAAGCCGGTCTTTACTCAGTTCTTTTGACCCCAGTGAGCCTGCATAATGTTATCTCTCTGTATGTTCATGGTTTGATAACTCAGACTCTCATTTAATCCTGAAGGCTTTGAGACCCTTGTTTTGTACACATGTGGGGGAGATATAAGGAAGGACCTTGGTTATTCCCATTATAAATATTATGTGGAATCCTGCTTTAATAATAATATTTAATGATGATCACCCTGCAGGCTTTCTGCGTTTCATTTAATCCCCATGTAGCCAGATCTGTGATGAGGCAGTGAGGGGAAATACCATTGGTTTTGGTGCAAGATAGGTCTCTATTCATATTCCTATATCTCCACTTTTGAGCAAGTTACTTAATTTCTGTTATTTTCATTCTCTTCTTCCATATAATAGCAGTAACAGTATCTATCAGGTAAACTTCTTAAAGATACAAATATAATATTTAAAAAGTACCTGGAAATAGTAAATACTCAATAAGTTATTTTTCTTTTTATATCCCTTAAAAAGTAGTAGGTTTAAGTTCATGAAGCAAGACATCTTAGATTTAGAGGATACAATGCAAGTCAGCCTTAATGCAAAGAGGTTAATCAACTCTTTAAAAAGTATAACTGCAAATACTCACACAACAGAAAAAACTTGCCAGGTCAGCAATGAAAACCAGTGCGAGGAAATCCAGAGATGTAGCCATTGGCTGGATTTGTGAGGTTAGGTTGGTGAAATATGGACTCATCTGTATTTCTTGAAGTTGTTAAGTATAGGTTTTGATGGCCCATCTGGCACTATTTGTCCCGTGTTTTTGTGTAATTTCTCTGTCTCACACAGGGAGAAGCAACACGGTGATAAAGTCTAATCGCAACAGTGATGGACTTTCCATATGAAAGTCTGAAGCTATTGTCAGTTCGAGTAACCAGAGGACTTCCTGGGAAATGTCATAGTTGGGGCGGGGATGGGTGGCAATTGAGGTTTTGTGTGTTCGACTTGCAGGTCATATCCAGCACCCCCACACCCCAAGTCATCATCCCACAAGGGGAAATATCATCTGGTTTTCTTGGGCATTGACAACAGTGCTTGATTTTAAGCATACTATTGCAGAGTATCTTCATAGCTGTATGGAAAGGTGTATGTTCACATGCAGAATCCAGTGGATATATACACTTTTTAAAAAGGTCTGTTCGGACTCTCTGCCCATTTTCTTTATTTAATCTTTACTATATTTTTTCCATGATCATTCAGTCCCCTACACTTTCTTATTTCCTTGATTTGAGCATTTTAAAGTCCAAGTCTTAAGATTGCAAGCTCCTGTTACAAAGGAGTTTTCACTTTGTCATCTGCTGGAGGAGTGAGGTCACCTCGGCTTCTTTGTTAAAGGTAACAGCAAAAACAGGATGGTGAGAACCACAAAGAAGCTGGAATTCATCTCTGCCCAGGATGACTTTCCATAGAAATTGCCAAGAGCAGATCTCTGACACCCTGGTTTGTTTGTTCCCGGTTCTTAGGACTCTTCTGATTGAAGGAGTCTGGGATGCATCAGGAAAAGGGGCTTCCTCAGTGACCTGTGCTGTGGACCGGATATAATAAGCTAGCTGCTGCAAAGTACTGAAGGGGTAAATTGTTGCTTTCTGTTCACAGAACTTCCTCTTACAATTCTTAAAACCAAATTTAAAATGTTCTGAGTTTCTTTAAAACTTATCCTAAGCATTCTGGATATTTGGGAAAATAGCATTTTGTGAGTTAGGGGTAATTTTTTATTCGTCCTATAACATTTCCCTCCGAAAATGCCAAATGACAGTCACATTGCCATTTTGCTTTGTAGTGTATTGAGCCCCAGCTCCTCCTGGTCAGTGTTTTAGATTTTGGAGACACAGAGGTAAGAAGACAGAAGAGGCCTCTGCTTTCATGGAGCTCATTCTAGCACTCCCTCTAAACAGACATTGTGGGATCTTTGTCACATACACTTCTAATTGGGTCACTGTCCTCTTTCATGTCATTGGTCGCTTTTATATGATGGATGGTTTTCTATGTTCACCCATTTTTTTAAACCCTTCCGTCCATTTATTTATTTAAAGAGGGCCTAGTGTTCACCTAGGACTTCTGAGTAAACATTTCCTACAGTCATTGAAGAGACAGGCCATGGTGATTGTCCCAAGGTCCCCGCGTTCCATGGCATCCACTTTTCAACCTGTGGTCCCCATTTAGGGACATTGGAACCTGGGGATGAGGAAGACTCACTGACAATAACCAACCAAAAAATTGTTGTTCTGAGGATCATGTTATTATGAGGAGTTTAACATTTGGGAAATGGCTTTACAGAAAATAAAAATCACAATCCAAATGGATACAAGTTATTGAAGATGACTTAACCAAAATCTATTCAAGTTATTCAACTTGGAGATGGGAATTTGAGAGACCGCACACCCTTCCAATATTCCAATGTCCTTCTCTTCCAATGTGTTCCGAAGCACAATAAAGAACAAAAACCCACTGGCTAAGAAAAACAGTGCCTAGCTGTGCTGTAATTCAAAGCAGATTTCTAAATCTTCCTTCTGAAAGTTTCTTGGGTCTCCGAGCTAAAGGCGTAACCACAGGCTGTGAATGTGGATGTTCCTCCCAGTGAGAGGGCTGGGAACCGAGCACCTTTTCACAAATATTTTGTCAAGGCCAATGCAATAGAAATCAAATGAACTTTCTGGTAGCTTCCAGGTCTCTTAGCCTGCCCGTGAACTTGTGCCTGTGCATCTATGAGTTTAATTGCATAGATGGGTAAACAGACACTGGACAAAGGGGTTGAACAAGGTGGGACGTAAGTGTATTTCCTTCTGTGCTCCATACCTACTCCTCCTGGCTTTTCTGTCCGAGTTAAAGGTACTTCTCATTCCTTGGCTACTTGGCATGGAGTAATCTGTGAATTTTCTCCTTTTTTTGGTCCTAATAGCCTCTGGTTTCCAATTTTTTTTATTCGATTGCCAAAATACCTTTTCATTTGCTCTATTTATTCACTTTCTTTCTTTTTCCTAATGTCCCAATCACTCTTCCAGTACTTCATTCTACTGAAACTGCTTCTGTCAAGGTGACCAATGCCCTCCATGCTCCCGGAACCTGAAGGCACTGTTCTGTTTCAACACAAGGCCCTCTCAGCCTGGGTCAGCACTGCTGTTGAAGGGAGCTCTCTCCCTCTGAAACATCCTAGTTCTTCAGCTACTCTGATGCCACTGTCTCCTGCTTTCTCTTCCCCTCTGGCAATGCTTCTGGGCACTCATTGCTGATGCTCACCTCTGCCAAGAAGCTAAAGGGCAGATGCAGCCCTCTAGCCTACAGTTTCTAGGCAATTTCACCCATGCTCAGGTACTTGTTTTAATAAGGTAATATATTTACTTGGCTGAAAAATTTAAAATATAGATGTACAAAAAATACATGTGAGAGTTTACCTTCATTCCCACATCCTCAGTACTTCCTTTGATTCAATTATTTTAACCATCTGTATTTTTTAACTCTTTTTCTTTACCTCCAGTATACTATGTAGTATATTTATACCTCTATTTATTTTTTAAAATCCTTAACTGAGGATATGGGTTATTGATTTCAGAGACAAAGGGAGAGGGGAAGAAAGAGAGAGAGAGAGAGAGAGAGAGAGAGAGAGAGAGAGAGAGAGAGAGAGAGGTGAGAAAGGAATTTTGATTGGTTGCCTCCCAACTGGGAATTGAACCCACAACCTAGATATATGCCCTGATGGGGAATCGAGCCCTCAGTCTTTTTGGTGTGCAGGATGACACTCTACCCAATTGAGCCACACCAGCCAGGGCTACCTCTATTAATTGATTTGTTAACTTTAGATAACATCTCTTAATTCTTCATGATGAGAGAAAAGGAATTGACTTACTTATACACCCCTCCACATTTTTTGATGTTACAGTATCTGTAGTTGTTCTGTGGCTTACCTTTACAAAATACACCCCTGTAGATATGTCACCACTGTTAGATGATAATGCTCGTCCTTTTACTATGACAGACAGGAAGTGATTCTTCCTGTGTTTGTTCACTTTGTTCCCTCCAACTGACTTCTCTGAGCTATGTATTGCTTTTTAGTCACCTTGCTTTCCCTTTCATTCCTTCCCTCCTTTTTTATGCCTTCTCTCAGAGTGATCGAGTTTTCGGTCTGCCGCAGGGCCCTTTATTGACGTGACAAGCTACATTTTATAGCCTTTTCAGTGGTTACGTCTAAAAATTTTAACACGCCTACTGCCAGTCATCTAACATTAATCAATGTCCCTGTCCTCTTTTGAAGGAGGGTTGAATGATACAATGCTTTAACCTCAACTTGTACTTTCATCTTTCATGTTATTGGTATTTGATATTTTGGTTAAAACTAGTTTTATAACTCCCTAAAATAAATTATTTAGAATTACCAAATGGGAGAACCATGGAAGTGCCCCAGTCAGATGTCCCTTTTACTGCAAGAGGGTGGTTAGCTGACAGCCTCCATTTGTTGCCCCTTCAGGATCCACCACAGTGTTCTTGCTGAAGCCCTGCGCTCTACAGGCTGCTCCCAGCCAATGGCTAAGCTCAAAATGTGCCCTGGAGCCAGGTACTTTGGCCTCACATGGAGCTCCTTTACCAGACCATTTTGGCACTGGGGTTCCCAACTGGCTTGAGACTTTCTCAGAGATGTGTGGCCACCTCGGCCTCTTCCTTCCCAATCCTTCTTCATTCCCCTTCTCCTTTACAGGGGTCATACCTGCACCGTGTCTGAAGGATTTTCCTGACTACTGCTCATTCCTCTCCCTTTATTTTCACAGGCATTTCCTTGCAACAAATCTCTTGCACTTCTGAGTCCATCATTGCATCCACTTCCTAGAGAATCTAACACTACACCAACATTTTCTAAGCATTCTTTTGTTCATTTGTGCTTCATGTACTCCTGCCATTCTGTTCAGCCTAGATGTTTTCTTAGAGCATCGTCTCATGATCCTTTGGTTGGCCTACAAGGTCATGGATGACCAGATATCTCCCTACCTGTCCAACCTCATCCCACATTTCCACCAATAAACTATGCCCCATAGGTCTCCTTTTAACTTCTCAAATAAGCATGACTTGTTCTTCAGGGCTTTCTGTGTGTGTGTGTGTGTGTGTGTGTGTGTGCACGCGCGCGCGTGTGCCAGAACCTCTCCCTGGAGGTTCCTTCTTTTACTCGTGGTAGAGCTAACTCCTTCTCATCTTTATATCTCAGCTTAAATGTCATCCCTTCAAAGATGCCTTTCTCTGATCATATCCCCTCCTAACTTTTAATTCTAAAATACAGTAGCTAGTTATTTTTATTTTTAATATTGTTTTTGGTAATTATTTACTTGTATATTTTCCACTATGTAGCAAGCAGAGATTATTCTGTTTTATTCAGCACTATATATCTAGCACTTAGCAGAGGACATGAAACAGAATAGATGCTTCATAAATTTTATTTCTGAATGAATATCTCCTCCTTTAACTCTCACTGACGCTATTCTTATTTATTGTCTGAATCATTGCTATAAGGTACTTTATGATCTTACTGTTCACCACTGCTAGACATATATTCTGCTCAAAAAAGCATCAAGGACTTCCCATTAGCAATGACTGAACTTGCTTAGCCTAGTACTCAAGGGCTGCCACAACATCCATCTTTCAAGCCTCATATCCCTACATTAGCCTCACCCCCAAGTCAAACTGAATAATCACTAGTCACCGAACACATTCTGGGCTTCCTTATCTCTATGTTCTGTGCTACTCTAGATCAGTCACTAGACTGATTCTCCCCTTCCTTTCTCCCTCTCATCGTCTTTTTAAGTCAAAATCTCTGAGGACCCTCTCAGTGCAAATTCTTCCTCACCCCCCTAAGTGAATGAGCAGCTCCTGCTCTAAATTCTCATAGCACTTTGTGTGAGGCTTGGTGCCTTCCTCCACTTTTCATACATTAAAACGATTGCTTACTTGTCTTAGGTCCTTTCCCAGAGTCAAACATCTTCATGCCAGGGAGTCTCTCATAGATCTTTGTGTCCTCTACAATGCTGAGCACAATACCTTTCTATTCATATATTTTTGTTTTTTAAACTTTACCTTTATTTATAAATACTTATTAATATTGATGTCACTTTATTTTATGAATATGAAATAATTCCTGTATATAGAGAATAAGGAAAAATAAATACAGAGAATAAGAAATAAAATCAACTGTAGTTGCACCCCTTTATGATCATCATATCTTAGCATTCTGTTTTATCCATTTTTATTCTTTTTTTTTCTATAAATAATATGTGTACTAACAGGGATCACACTGAACATAAAATTTTGTGTTTTGGAGAGTTCAAGTTCTAGCAGGAGCTTTCTTTAGAATTCATGGTAGTATGAGTTTTCTAGTGATAAACTCTCTTAGCTTTCTTTTAACTGAAAATGTCTTTATTTTGTCTTCATAATTGAATGTTTTTGCTGGATATAGAATTCTGGATTGACAAGTATTTCTTTCATCACTTTAAAAATGTTATTTTACTCTCTTCTGACCTCCACAGTTTCTTGAGGAGAAATCAGACAATTACTGAATTGTTGTTCCTCTGTATAAAATTTGTCATTCTTTTGTTGCTGCTACAAATTTACTCTTTATCGGGGTGGGGAAAAGTAGGGTTATAGTTGTGAGTAGGTGAAATGTAGAATTTATTCTTGTATTATTAATTCTTGTATTATTTATTTGTACTGCTACTGTAAACCTACTTTTGCTCACCCCTGTGTGTTTGGCTTCTGATTCTGACTGATGTGGTGTTCATAGAGCAGCTATAAGCTTATGTCTTTTATCAAATATAGAAAATGATTGGTCATCACTTATTGAAATAGATTTCTCCCCAATTTTTTGTTTCTCCATTCTGTGGGCCTCTAATTACATGCACGTTCTACTAGTTTATAGTATCTAACAGGTCCCCGAGACTTGGTGCTTTTTCCCTAGTCCTTTCCTCCTCTTCTCTGTGTGTGAGTTGATTAGGAATCCAAGAAATACTTGAGGAAAGTATACTTTTAATTTCATATGGAAAACAGAATTTGTGCTAGAGGAATGAATAGACATGTAAGAGTAGCAACAAGGAAAAACATTTTATGCAGATATATGAGGAGGGTCTTCCAAATGGGCCTGTTGAATATTCCAGTTTTCCAGAAAAAAATGTGTATTTATTGTAACTGACAAAGAATGAAATAACTTGTAACTACTAGGATCAGTTTTAAAAAATATGACATGTGAGCCATAGTTCTATCTGTTCTGTAAGAGTGTGATTTTTTTTCATCACCAAAGAAATTAGACAGAAAAAAATCTTATTTTCATCTTTTGGAAACATCTATTTAAACAGCATCTATTAGTGAGTGTGCCCCACCTCCCATCTATTTAAGTGGTGATACTTTTTCTGGGGGTGGATTTCAGGTCGTGCTGTGTTTACACTACAGTGAAGAGAGAAGGGAAAATTTATGCATTGTTTCACAGAGC
>VMDR010034873.1:0-10937 GCA_007922815.1 Macrotus californicus | reverse complement strand
GACAAAACTCTTAAAGAATCCCATACAGAAGAATCACACAGTACACTGTAGTAAAAGCACAGGAACTTTAATGTCAGGCAGACCAACACAATTCCTGTTCATCACTTAACAATGTGAGCTCTCTAAACTAGTTTTTCCTCACCTGTGAGATCTCATAAAATAATGAGTTTAAATAAATAACATATAAAAAAGTACTCTGCACACTAGCTAGCTATCAAAAAATAGTTGCTGCATTTCATCAAATTTAAGTACCACTCACTACTTATCAGTATTTTATGTACTACTTGGAAAGAAAAAAAAAAATGCTACCAACTAAACCATAATAAGACAATTGTAAGATGAATCCCAATATCAGAGAGGTTAAAATGTAAAAATAAATTATTAAAATCAAGGAAACATGGAGGTTTATCCTTCTTCCAAAAGCAAGATTTAAAGATTAAAATTTAACTAATGAAATCCTAATTATAGTTATCTGTTATCAGTCACAAAAGCTAAAATGCTTAGAATGGAGTTAGCACCAATAAATAAGGAGAAAAAGGGCAAGAGGTAAGGAGATAGATGATTCCAGAAGGTACCAAGGAAACATTTGCAACTGTCACAATTTCGTTCAGAGCAGCTGTGACCAAACCACCCAAAATTACAGCTCAAAGCCGCATGTAGGACACAAGCCGCACACTGCTGAACTCTGGCTCCAGACAACACCCACACACCTTACTTTACACTGCAGTTGCTCAACACAAAAACTAAATGCAATAATAATTACATTTAAACATAAAACTCCTTTTATCAGTTTGATATAGACCATTACTCTAACCGTGAATTTTAAAGTGGCTTTATAATTTAAAATAAGAGTCTCAAAAAAAACATACCTGTCAACAATCGAGCTCATTTTACTACAGCTTACGGTAAACAACATAACATATTACGTTTTCGTCTCGTGGTAGACATTTGTACTTCTCCTTGGATGGAAAGAAAAATAAGTCATCATTAGTTTTCTAAAAAACTTATTCTACAAACATAGTAATCTCGAGAAACACTATATGTTGTTATAGAGACCTTCAAAGTATTTTTGTTTGTACTAACGGCTGAAACACTTTCAGGCAAGCAGCTTAGCTGGGACACATTTGAGGCCTTTTTTCCTTCTCAAAAAGGGCTATAGGAAAAACTTGAGGTTCACAATTCATTTTCTACTATAAAATAATCAAAATTGAAAAGCTATGCTTAATACTCATAGATTGGGCTGGCCAAAAAGTTCAGGTGGTTTTTTTCCAGAAAATAAAAAACATATTTTTCATTTTCACCAATAACTTTATTGATTTGTATATTTTGAGTATGTCAGCTATCTCCTGAATGGTGTAACATTGATTGTTCTCAATTAATGTCTCGATTTGATCACTGTCAACTTCAACTGGTCTACCCGACCATGCAGCATTGTCCAGCAGGAAATCTTCAGCATGAAACTCTGCGAACCACTTTTGACATGTTTAATCAGTCACAGCACCTTCTCTGTATACTGCACACATCTATTTTTGCATTTCAGTTGCATTTTAACATTTCTTGAAATAATAAAAGCATAATATGCCAAAAATGTTGCATATTTTCTTCCATCTTCAATATTAAAATGGCTACACAAAAATTCACCAATTCTGGTAAGTTGTTTTTAAATGCACATTGATATGACAGCTGTCACAACAATCTAACAAAATTATTTCGAATGAAGTAAAAGATAACTAAGCACTACTAGCGCCATCTTACAGAAATAAACTCTCTGGGCAACCCAATATATTAGACTAGTAACTATAAATAGGTTATAACACTACCATCTAATCAGCAATAAACATTTGCTGCAAGCTTATTTTGTTATACAGTATGGTAAGCTTTGGGAATATAAGAATGAAAGACACAGTCCTTCTAGGCAAAAATTTTGAATTAAATAGGGAGATATACCTAAATAATTCAAATAAAAGGAATAATGATGGTACAGAGGGGGGAGTCAGAGGAAATACTCTTTGACAAAAGTAAGTTTGCCAGGAAGTCTATGTTGTTGTTACTAAAATACGATCTAGAGACCATCAGCATCAGTGACATCTGTGAGCTTGTTAAAAGGCAGAATCTTGGGCTGCACCCCTTTTGAATCAGAGTGACATTTTAACAAAGTCCCCAGGAGATTTCTATCACATTTAAGTTTGAGAAATAACAGACTAGAGGTCATAGTTGAAATGATTCCAAGTCACAAGAATAGCAAATTGCAAAGGCACAACCTTTGTGAGATGAGGTAGCATCATATTGAGACACTTTAAAAGGGTCAGTATTTTCTTTTAGAGAAAAATCTAAGCATATTAACAACTTAAAGGTTTAATCACTACAGCATAAAGAGAGGATATGCCTGGTAGTGATGAGAGCAAGTAGAGAAGAACCAAAAGGAGTCTTACACTCAGATTAAAGAAATTAAGATTTACTGTTTTAGAACTGAATCATGAGCCTCAAATTTGTCTCTTTGTATTCTACAGTATTTCAAAAGTATAAGGAAGGTTTAATCCATACAAGATACTTTGTCCTATAATCATAGTTAAATATTGAAAAACCACCTTAATTCTAATACCATAAAAGTTTTGAGGCATAAAAAAATTCTACTTTTATTATATTTGTATTTAAAATTTAGAAGCTAGTGTAAATTAATATGTTACACTAACTAAACCAGGTAAGATTAAAGGTATTCTCAGAACATGAGATTCTAAAATATTTTATCATTTTCAAGTGTACATTCATGAGAAGAGAGAATAACCCTTAATAAATGACGCTGCATTGCCTGTGTGACCATGGCTGCTGAAGTGAGACTGTGAAGTACTAGGACTTCTTAAAAGAAAATTAGTGATCCCCCAAGGTAAAACTAAAAAGAACTAGCACCAGGATCAAATACTGATTTTAAATGCCTGGACCAACATCAGCAGATAGAACACAGGAATTACAGAATTTTAGCATCAGAAGAACCTTAAAGATCACTTAAGTACAGCCCTCTGGTCCAAAGGACACACTGATCATCCTCGTAATAACAGAGAGCGGTTCCATCACTAGAACAAAAAGAACAGTACAAAGGTAAAAGTGCCAATTTGGGTGAATTTAAAAAGAACAGTTTCAGTTTAAAGTTAAAAGGCCAGATCCGAGCTTTATATGGCACAGAATATATGCTTATTTAATTATCAAAAGGTAAAACAGAGTGAACTAGAAAATTAATAAAGGACTCCAAGAATTAGGGCTTAGACTGTAGGAAGGGCCATGCTGACTGTGAGAAGAACGAACACAAAATAGTTTAAAGATACAGACCAGTGCTATACTAGGCTATTTATTTTACTATTAGTGTTAACAATATTCTTCAAACATTACTTGTCATCTGGCTAACTGAGCAATGTGAGACTGTATGTCTAACACTCTAGCATAAAATCTTTTCCAGCCAACTGATAGACATGCTATATTTAAGGGAAAGTAAGGGAAAAAGTGAAACAGGCCTAAGAACTCTGGACCAATTGCTAGAAGATCCCTCTTGACTTCTTTAAATGGTGTCAAGTTAATTTTAAGAAAATAAAGTAGTAATGGGGGAACAGTCAAAACTCTTGTGTGACAACTACCCTAAGACTCACACTTTCAGTACAAAAAGATGAGCCAGTCACACTTGCCCATACTATGGATCCTAAAAATTCAGTTTTAGGGACAATGAAATGTCCCTACCTACATATAGCAAGGAATTTCAAGTATATAATCTAATATAGATTGTTCTATTATAAAAAGTCTTTTTTTCTTAAATATTGACATTAACAGGCCAGTATGGTATGCAATATGTTTTTGAAAGGATCAGTTACAGTCACCGAAATCCAAAGTTCGCAAATTAAATTATAAAAGATCAAGTTACAGCTAGGAATCAAATGCCCCTTTACATAAGCAACTTGAGTTCAAAGTCATTCAGTGATACGACTTTCCAGATGAGTAAGCACCACATTACTTACTATTTTATAACAATGAAGACCAAGGGCAGCATAAGTATTTTATAAACTTTTTGAAACTAAGCTTTTTTTTTTTAATGCAGGTGGGGAAATTGAAAAGCCCAGTAGAGATGGGGTAAATACGCAGTAGGATATGGTGAAGCAAGGCTGGTTGTATCCAGAATAGCAGATATTCCTCATCTGCTAAGGAGCTTGAATTTTATTCTGTAGGTGATGGGGATCCAAAGGTTTTATTGGTTAATAAAATTCTATAAGTTTTAGGTGTACAATTCTTCAATCATCTGTATATTATATTGTGTGATTACCACGCCATGTCCAGTCTCCTTCCATCACTATTTAGTTCCCCTCTACCCTTTTCTACCTTTAAAAAAAAATATTTATCCAGTGGGGAGGTATTAGTAATTAAGAAAGTTTATAAATGAGTCAAACTTTGCTAAATATAGAAACAGGTATGTTTTTAAATCAGCATGGAACACTATAAATAATTAACAGAAAATCTCAGGGCCTGACACTCCATCTTTGGAAAATGACCCTCACATAAAAAAAGACACTTTCTGTATTAAAAATAGACGGTGCAGCATCTAATGACATGGCACTGCATGTCTTCTGAAACCCCATCCATCTGCTGTCACCTCTCAAGGCTTTCCTCTACTACATCACTAATTTCTCCCTTTATAATTGGACTAATCTGATCAACACCTTAGTATTTTACCATACGAAAAATAAAAATAAAAAACTCCCGTGACTCACCAACCCCCTTCAGGTGCTGTCTCCCTTTTCTGTCCCCTTTCACTAGCAAACTGATTGTGAAGAGTTGTGTGCTACTGTTTTCCAACATCTCGAATTCCATTCTCTTTCTTATTTTAAAATTTGGTGTTTACAAGCTATTTTTCATGAATGTATACATGTTCACTATTTAAAGCATCCAAAGAGTGTTGTTATAGGACATATTAAAAATTCAAATGTCCTCTCATTCCCATTTCCTACTTTCATCTCTTTGTTTCCTTTGGTAGTTAAGTCTCTATCTCTAACACCTTTTGTTACTTCTTGATTCTTCTATTTTAGGTAGGGTGCCTACACAGTCCCAGTTTGAGTTGTCCCAATGTAATTATTAAAAGTGTTTGCTCTTGCTCTCAGCAGTGTTGTATTTTTTTAGGCATCAGCTATTGAAGTCCACTAAGAAAAATAAGAATTTAGCTCTCTTCTACTCCCTCATCTTGGCCTCAAACACATGCATCCTTGCCCAAATTCCCAGTATCGTAATTTTGGCTAGGTGGTTATATTCAGAGTTAGTATTCCTAATGACTCTGTAAATGCAAATCACAGCAGGGTCATATGGTATACTACAATTACTTTCCCTTTCTGAGTACTTTTCCCTAAGATTAAAAATTGTTCTGTTGTTTTTTATTTACCTGGCTTTCTATATACTTCTCACTAATACTGCTCCAAACTCTTGCCTACCTAATTCTTAATATTGTCGAGCACATCATGCACTCTATCAATTTAATCATCTCACAGCCGTTTCTCTTGACACCCTCTGACCTATTCCGACTGGCACTGAATGTTCTCTGTAACTGGTAACCAACTGTAGCCTTGGGATCACCAATCAGTATCATTCTGGTAGTTTCCTGGGTTTCCAATCTACTTAAGTTGCATTCCCTGTTTCTTGTAGGGCCTCATCTTCAGTTTCCTTCTTTATTTTTGTTGGGTACCTTCTACAGTAACTGCCCAAGAAAAGAGAAATGGCAGATGCAATTTTTTGAGGCAATGCAAGTCTAAAAATTGTCATTAGTCTATCCTTATTCAACTGTTTCGCTGAATACTAAATACTGAGTTTGAAATAATTTTTCCCTCAGAATTATGAAGGCTCTGTTGCCTAGTAGTTTCCAACGTGGTATTCAGAAAGACCAAAGTCATTGTGATTACTGATCCTTTATACGTGACCCACTAATTCACTTATTCTGGGAGCTCCCTCTGTTCTAAAATTTAACAGTGATGCTGTATTTTAGACTAATTTTCCTATCTGTATTGGTCATGCTACAGGCTCTTTGTATTCGGTGACAAAAAGGTCTACTTAGTTTTTTCCATAAAAGACACATTTTTCATTTTTACCAATAACCTTATTGATTTGGGTACTGTGAGTATGTTGGCTATCTCTTGCTATTGTTTTATAGTGGGTAGAGGCCAGAGGTACTTCTAAACATCTCCCAATGCATAAGACAGCCCCACAGCAAAGAATTGTTTGGCCAAAATCTCCATAGTACCAGGAAACTTCACAAACTACTTTTGACATGTTCGATCAGTCACAGCACCTTCTCCATACACTGCACAAATTTTCTTTTGCTTTTCACTTGCATTTTTACCTTTCTTGAAATAACAAAGCATAATATGCCAAAAATGTTGCATATTTTCTTCCATCTTCAACATTAAAATAGCTGCACAAAAATTCACCAATTCTGATTGAGTTTTTTAAATACATACTGAAATGACAGCTGTCACAATACAATCTAACGCAATTGTTTCAAATGAAGTTAAAGACAAGTAAGCACTAACAGAGCAATAGTATAGAAAAAAACTAAACGAACTTTTTGGCCAACCCAACACCTGGACACTTGTGTCCTCTAAGTCTGAAGAGTTTTGTTACGTCAGTCCCTATTGTCTATTTCTCCCTTTATTATTCAATTCTCTCTGTGGAACTCCTATTATTGAATATTAAAGATCCTGGACAATCGCTCCAATTTTATTTTTTTCTCTCATTTTTCTTTACTTTCAAAGCATAAATATTACTTTTCAGCGTTTCCATTGAGTTTTTCATTTCTTCTTTTTAATACATTTTATTGATTATGCTATTACATTTGTCACATTTTCCCCCTTTATTCTCCTCCACCCTGCACAACCCTTCCCACCCACATTTCCCCTCTTTAGTTCATGTCCTTGGGTCATAGATATAAGTTATTTGGCTTCTACATTTCCTATACTATTCTTAACCTCCCCCTGTCTACCTTCTACCTACCATTTATGCTTCTTATTCCCTGTACCTTTTCCCCCTCTCTCCCCACCCACCCCCTGGTGATAACCCTCCATGTGATCTCCATTTCTGTAATTCTGTTCCTGTTCTAATTGTTTGCTTAGTTTGTCTTTGTTTTTGTTTTAGGTTCAGTTGTTAATCACTGTGAGTTTGTCGTCATTTTACTGTTCATAGTTTTTATCTTCTTTTTCTTAGATAAGTCCCTTTAACATTTCATATAAAAAGGGCTTGGTGATGATGAACTCCTTGAACTTGACCTTACCTGGGAAGCACTTTATCTGCCCTTCCAATTCTAAATGATAGCTTTGCTGGATAGAGTAATCTTGGATGGAGGTCCTTGGCTTTCATGACTTGGAATACTTCTTGCCAGCCCCTTCTTGCCTTCAAGGTTTCTTTTGAGAAATCAGCTGACAGTCTGATGGGCACTCCTTTGTAGGTTACTGTCTCCTTTTCTCTTGCTGCTTTTAAGATTCTCTATCTTTCATCTTGGGTAATGGAATTATGATGTGCCTTGGTGTGTTCCTCCTTGGGTCCAACGTCTTTGGGACTCTGAGCTTCCTGGACTCCCTGGAAGTCTATTTCCTTCAGCAGATTGGGAAAGTTCTCCTTCGTTATTTGTTCAAATAAGTTTTCAATTTCTTTCTCTTCTCCTTCTCCTTCTGGCACCCCTATGATTCGGATATTGGAACATTTAAAGACATCCTGGAGGTTCCTAAGCCTCTCCTCGTTTTTCTGAATTCGTGTTTCTTCATTGTGTTCTGGTTGAATGTTTCTTTCTTCCTTCTGGTCCACACCATTAATTTGAATCCCAGTTTTCTTCCCATCACTGTTGGTTCCCTGTACATTTTCCTTCATTTCCCTTATTGTATCCTTCATTTGTTCATCTAATTTGCGACCAAATTCAACCAAGTCTGTGAGCATCCTGATTACCAGTGTTTTGAACTGTGCATCTGATAGGTTGGCTATCTCTTCGTCACTTAGTTGTATTTTTTCTGAAGCTTTGATCTGTTCTTTCATTTGGGCCATTTTTTTTTTTTTTTTTTTTTGGTCTGGGTGCACCTGTTACGTAGTAAGAGGCGGAGCCTTAGGTGTTCACTAGGGCGGGGCAGCCACATCGTTGCGTTGTGACGCTGTATGTGGGGGAGGGGTCCAAAAGGGAACAATGGTGCTTACTCTGCTCTCTGCTGGTTTTCAGTGACTTTCCATGCGACCCACAGTCAAATTGGGCCCTTCTGGTGCTGATTCCCGGGTGAGTGGGCTTGTGTTTGCTCTAGGACCCTGTGGATCTCTCCAACGAGCTCTCCTGTGAGGCTGGGAGTTTCTCCCGCTGCCGCTGCCTCACCCCCACAGGAGTTTTCAATCAGACGTTTGAGGCTTTATTTCCCCGCGATGGAACTCTGGGTTGCGGAGTCTGTCTCGCTCCCCAGTTGTTCCTCCTGGTTTATCTGCACATGGGTGTAGGACAGCCCGATCCGCCAGCAGCCACCTTGCCCGGTCTGCCAGCTGCACCTTGCCCACCCAGATCCACCAGCCGCGAGTCCTCTCCACCCTGGCTGCCCATCTTTGCCCCTCCTACCGGTCTGGGTGAGTGTTTCTTCTTTAAATCCTTGGTTGTCGGACTTCCATACAGTTCGATGTTCTGTCAGTTCTGATTGTTTTTTGTTTTAATATTTGTTGTTGTCCTTCTTTTGGTTGTGCGAGGAGGCACAGTGTGTCTACCTACGCCTCCATCTTGGCTGGAAGTCCCCAAGTTTTTCATTTCTGATTCCATTTCTTTTCTTTTTCATGGATCCAGCATCTCTTACCTCTCTGAAACTGTTTTTTTAATATATTTTATTGCTTATGCTATTATAATTGAAACTATTCAATTATAGTTTTGTGTTTCTTTCAATATTTACCAGCCAACCTGGTCTCTATTTCCCAAAATTTGGCATTTTTCTCTTTTGGTACCGTCTTGGACTCTCACATAAGAGGCTTTCCTAAATTATCTAGTGACCTCTGGCCACAAGCTCATATTTAAGGGTAGGGTACTAAAAAAAAAATCACTAAAGGTCTGTGTGATAGGGCTTGTTGACTGTGATCTTTATTGCAGAAATATCAGAATGGAATATTTCTTTGGGAGTAGTTTTTAATATCAGTGTCTTCAGATCTTTTGTCTTAAGCTGTTTATAATTCCCAGAGAAGAAACCTTCTAAACTATTGACTGCAAATTATAAAAATCTGGTAGCCCAGGTTTTTAATCTCCCTATTGCTAATGTAGTACCCCATTCTCAACTATTTTATATGCCTCTCTATTTTATTCTTGCTAGAGAATAAATCTCCAGTCTTCTGGTAATGATAAAGAAGAGGTAGTTACCTGAGTTTCTAGTCAGCAAAATGATCTATAGAGTTACTTCTAAAAAATATTTGCAACAAACCATCCTGTCTTTAGTCCTACCCTCACTCCTATTTGCAGAAATAAAGAGTACTTGTCAACTCCTGGACATCTGAGAGATTCTGTAGTACCATGAAGTTTGTTTCTCAGCATTCCCACAACTGGCTTAGGATTCCAGGATCTACAAGACAGTTACCACACTTCCTTTTGCTCCTCAAGTTTTAAAATTGTGTTGCACTTGTTTCCTCTCCCATTCTCTTTGCTCTTGTGAAGTTGTAGTCTATAAAAACCCTTTTACTTCAGCTTTAGAGAAATTTTAAAAGGAAATGGAATTAATTGTATTTTTTGTCACCTGCAACAGGGAGTTTCTCCCTCTCTCCTCATCACTTTTATTCAGGCTTTCATCCTCACACACTCTGAGACTTTTCACTCAGAGTTATCAATGATATTCATGTTACCAAATCTAATGGCTGCTTTACTCCCTATTTGCTATCTTAGTAGCACGGGATGCAGCTGACCACTTCTGCATTTATTAAACACTTTTTCTGGTTTCTGTGACAGAACACTCTCCTGCTTTTCCACCCATCTCCCTGGCTGCTGCTCCTCTTCTGATTAATACTGGCAAGTCCCAGAGCTAAATCCTTCTCAATCATACTTCCTAAATAATTTCATCCAGACATAGGACTCTAAGTAACTCTCTATGCCACTTAATTCCCAATTCCAGACCCCCAGACCTGATTCTCAACTTCAGGGTCATATATTCAACTTTTTTGATATTACAACAGATTTTACAGGTGTCCAAAATATCATATAGCAAGACAGAACTCTTGCCTTTCTTCTGCAAATCTCCCCCTCTCCCATTTTTCTTCTCCTACCCAAACTCCATATATTCTTTTCCCCACTCCCTGTACTCCAGCCACATTTGCTCTTTCAGTTCCTCAGGCATCCATGGTCATTTTAGTTTCACTGCCTCCTCCTACAGTAACTGCCAGAGGGAGGGGACCTCTTTCAGATCTCCATATGTTTGGCACATTCTTGCCATTCAGATCTCAACTGACATATTTGTATGCATTTAGGGCTTCTCTAACTACCTAATGAAAGCAGTCACTAGTCTCTATCACAAGTCTCTATTATCCATTTTAATCTTCTGCATAGAACCACAAATTTTTTCCTTTGTTTATTATTTGTCCTCCCTCTCTTTAAAATGCAATCCTAAAAGTAGAAATAATTTCTGTCTTGATCAGCATAGTACTCTAAATAGTATCTGAACATAGCTAACACAATAAATATTGCAGGATAAATTAATGCAAGAAAAAAACTTACGTAAAACTTTCTACAAATTATTGTGTCAAGACAATTTATGGATTTTTTAAAATACACTTTTCTGAAAAAATGTCATTCCAAAGAGCATTCCAACATACAACCCTATAGTTACCTTTTGGTTTTTTTGGATCTTTTGAACTGATTCTTCAGAAAACTACAGGTTCAATGTATTCTTCTATATGACTGACCATCAGTCTCAAAACTCTGTTTAAAC
>VMDR010034872.1:0-10936 GCA_007922815.1 Macrotus californicus | reverse complement strand
GTTGCAATTTCTCAAATATAAATTTGAGTGGAGGAGATTACATTCAACTAAAACTACATTATGAAGCGGCAGCAGCAAGATAATATAAAGTACTTTTCTTGGGTATATATGAGATCTGTACATATTTTTTCAGTTTCTTTCAAGGTCTTGATTCAACAAGATTTATTAGCACTGTCTTCTTGGAGGAAAAAAATGGCTCTGCATAAAAGTTTGTGTCTGTCTCCAGAACCCTCATTTCTGTGCCCAACTGTCTCAAAACAACTGCCATGAATAAAAGGCTTTTCTTAACTTGGTTAAACTGAATTACCGCTGACTTTGGGCCAAGATTTGCTCTTTTCATGGAAAAAAAAACTCTTAATAGAAATAGCAGGCCTTCAAATTGGAACTTTAAAATTGAAATGCTCAAGTGTGATCAAGGATAATATTAATGTCGAGACGGAATTCACAATGGTTCAGCGATGGCATGTGGAAGAGTAAAGAAAATAATGCATATCATTAAATAGAATGGGGAAGAGCAAGAAATTTATCTCGATTCTATTAATGTTTTGGCAAATGTTGGTTTTATTTTGGCAGGGATTTTCCACTCACTTTGAATAGTTTTTGTTAGTAAGATTTTCACAAGTAACCTGGAAATATATAAGAATGTAAATGGTGGGTAGGCAGGTCCTTGTTG
Organism: Macrotus californicus; assembly: GCA_007922815.1. Lineage (NCBI taxonomy): Eukaryota > Metazoa > Chordata > Mammalia > Chiroptera > Phyllostomidae > Macrotus > Macrotus californicus. The sequence goes on along the minus strand of VMDR010034872.1, from coordinate 10,263 downwards.
AACACATGTGTCCTTCACATGATGGCATATGTCCATGCCCAGACAGCACAGGTGCTCTGATGTAGAGAATTCTACAACAAACTTAGCACTACTCTCTTCTCCTCATCGTGTTTGATTTCTCATTACTTAGGCAATCCACCTAGTAGGGATGTCCCCACAGGCCCCATGTACAAGCCCTAGAATGATAGAAATTGTCCTACATGGAGGAACAATGGGACATTTCCATAGTCAAAAGATTCCCAGCACACTGGACCCAAACTTTTATAGATGTGGGAAATATGATAGCACCTTTTCTATGTTTGCAATTTCCTTCTTTTTGGCTTATGTATGGCCTCAGGTATCTTGCCATGATATAAATTTACTCTTTAAAGAGCACTTTTTAATGTGCTAACAAGAAGAAAATGTGACATATTTGGAAAGAAAATATAACAGGCTGCTGAGGACTTTCAATTTGCTAATTTCAAAGATTCAAGTTACATCCTGTCATGAAGAAGAAATCATCACCACACAATCACTGGGTCTGAAAAGCACCTTCGTCATGCTTTGGATATGTCACTACATTCATAAATATTTCCCTGAATAGGAAGAGCTTCTTGTCAAGACGGCAGCATAGGTAAATGCGGTACTTGCATCTTCCCACAACCACATCAAATTACAACTATACTACAGAAAAATCATCATCTAGAACTGCCAGAAATCTGGCTGAACAGAAGTTCTGCAGCTAAGTATGTAAAGAAGAAACCACATCCAACTGATAGGAGAAGCAAAGATGTAGAAGGACTGGTTCCATCCTCATGTGTGGCAGATAAAAATCAAGAGGGACATCTTGGCTACATAGGTCCCCACCAGGGTTCCAGTGCCAGGAAGAGAACTCCTCATAACTTCTGGCTGTAAAAACCAGCAGGGACTGTGCCTGAGTGAGACTGAAGGCTTCTGGAGTCTCAAGCAATACCTCTTGAAGGGCCTGAGCATGAATCTTCTCAAATTCACTCCCTCTGAGCTCCAGTACCAGGACAGCAGCTCAAAAGTCATCAGGCATGTGCAGGGAGGAGCTGAAGCACTAACATCAGGACAAGAGCTGTCGGGACAGCTTTCTCCCAGACAGAAGTGCTGGCAGAGGCCATTGTTCCTTTTCTGAGATCCCGCCAACCCAGAGACAGCAAGAGGGCACCCTATGTGAGTGTCCATCAACCTGGCTATCACTGTTCACCCTGCCCTGGTGATTTACTGAGATCCAGTCCCACCCAAGCTATTTCCAGTGGCTCTTCCATACAAATGGCCTATCTTGGCTCTGGCATCAGACTTTTCTCAAATCTCTCAGACAAGCAGCTTCTGGCCTCAATGTACCCCATGCCTCTCATTAAGTGGTTCTAGATCAGGAACTAGAGGCAACCAGAATTAGTTTGCAGCTTGGCCTCTCCTGGGCACCTGCAGCCCAGCACAAGTAGCAGTCATCTGTAGACTGCTTTGTAGCTCATGCAGGGTGGTCTGAGACAGGGCACAAGAAGGTGCTGACTTTGGCCTGTACCTCTTCAGAGGCTGCAGAACCAGCATACCCAATAGGCAGCTTTAGACCATGTTGAAGCATCACCCAACCAGCTCCACAAGTGATATGCTCAAAGGGTGAACTAAGTAGGCACCAGAATCCTGCTGAAGTAAGTCTTGTTCCATGGGACGGATCCTGCACAGCTGATCCTCTCACAGTGGTCACAGCCAGTCCTTGCAGCTGATTGGCCTGGGGATAAATCTCTCCCACTGATGTGCCAACATCAATCAAGGCTCAACTACAATAGGGGGATGTATACAGCCCACACAGGGTGAGGGGTACACATGGAGTGTCTAACTCAGGTAAACAAGGAGGAGGTGCTGCTGGACCTTACAGGACACCTACTTTTATACATTAGTCCCATCTATCAAGCTGAGGAGACATGGCAGCTCTATCTAATACATAGAAACAAACACAGGGAGACTGCCAAAACGAAGAGACAAAGAAATATGTCCCAAATGAAAGAACAGAATAAAGCTTCAGGAAAAACAAACAAAAACAAAACGAGGCAATCTACTAGATGCAGAGTTCAAAACACTGGTCATAACGGTGCCCAATGAACTTCAAGAGAACTTTAACAGCATAAAAAAGGACATGGAAACCATAAAAAAGAACCAGTCAGAAAGGAAGGATACACTAACTGAAATGAAAATAATTTACAGGGAATCAACAGTAGAGTAGATAAAGCCAAGAATCAAACTGGTGATTTTGGAGATAATGAAGCAAAAAACATCCAATCAGAACAGAAAAGAGAAAAAAGAATGCAAAAATTTAGGATGGTATAAGAAGCCATTTCAAGTATGCTGACATTTGTATTATGCAGGTGTCTGAAGTAGAAAAGAGAGAGCAAGAAATTGAAAGCCTACTTGAAAAAATAATGACAGAAAACTTCCCTAATTTGGTGAAGGAAATAGATATATAAGTCCAGAAATCAGAGGGAGTCCCAAAGAAGATGAACCCAAAGAGGCCCACACCATGACACATCATAATGAAAATGCCAAAGGTTAAAGACAAAAAGAGAATCTTAAAAGCAGCGAGAGAGAAAAGCAGTTAGTTACCTACAAGGGAGTTCCCCTAAGACTGTCAGCTGATTTCTCAACAGAAACTTTGCAGGTCAGAAGGGGTCAACAAGAAATATTCAAAGTGATGAAAAGCAAGGACATACAACCAATATTACTCTACCCAGAAAAGCTATCAATTAGAATCGAAGGACAGAAAAAGAGCTTCCCAGACAAGAAAAAGTTAAAGGAGTTTATCATCACCAAATCAATATAACATAAAGTGTTAAAGGGTTTTCTTTAAGAAGAAGGAAAAGCCCTGGCTGGTATAGTTCAATGGATTAAGCGTGGGCCTGCAAACCAAAAGGTTGCTGGTTCAATTCCCAGTCAGGGCACATGCCTGGGTTGCGGGCCAGGTCCCCAGTATGGGGCACATGAGGGGAACCACACATTGATGTTTCTCTCCCTCTCTTTCTCTCTCCCTTCCCCTTCTCTAAAAAATAATAAAATAAATAAAACCTTTAAAAAAAAAGGAAAAAATATGAAAAAATAAAATGGCAATAAATACATATCTATAATCAATTGAATCTGAAAAACAAAATAAACAAGCAGAACAGAAACAGACTCATAGGTACAGAGAACATTTTGATGGTTGCCAGATGGGGAGCGGATGGGGAGCTGGGCGAAAAAGGTGAGCGGACTAAGAAGTACAGATTGGTAGTTACAGAATAGTCATGGGGATGTAGAGTACAGCATAGGGAATACAGTCAATAATATTCTACTAACTATGTATGATGTCAGATAGGTACATAATTTATCAGGACGATCACTTAGTAAATTATATAATGTCTAATCCCTGGGGTGTACACCTGAAATTAATACAATATTCTATGTCTTTGTAAATAAAAAATTTTAAAAATGATTTAAAGTTAAAAATAAATATCTGCCTGTGTTCAGTACTGGAGCATTTAAGTATATACATTCATGCATTTATAAATATAATTAGTCTTATGAACAACTGGCCTGGAACGTCCCAAGAAAGCACATTATCATAAAATATCCAGATTAAAACAATGAACAAATCACTAGAGACTGCCTTTTTAATATCCATTAAATTGGAAAGGAATTACTTCATTTGAACAATTAAAAATATGGAGAATCTACAATAGCGAGACTCTACCTCTCAGGTGCTGACATAAATAAAGGGTCCCGCCCTCTCTCTCAGCCCAAAAATCTCTGGACTCACAGTCAGCTGACAGCTCTGCGTTTATTTCTGCTGCTCACTATCAGTTCAGCCTTGACACTCAAATTGTTTTGTGTCTTGGTTTCCTGTTCAAGAAATTGGGAACAGTATCCAGCCCTGGCTGCCTTGATGCGGTGCTTGAGGGGTTCAGGTGCTTGAGGACAATGACTGGAAACCGTAAGTTCTATGCAAAGGTGAAGGATTATTGTGTTATAATTACCTAAACCTGCTAGCAGAAAGGATGTTAAAGATAACGTCACTCACCAAACACTTCACAGGTGGGTAAACCAAAATGACAAGAGGTTAGAAGATCTAGGTAAAGCAGATTATGTTGAGAACACCACCTAGGGTTCTAATGTTCTTTCCATGATCCCACTCAACTCATGGGACAAAGCCATAAACAAAATCATGTATGTGTTAATGCCTCCTCACACGTAGGGGTGTGTGTGTGTGTGTGTGTGTATGCTATTAAAGTATCATTGATAATGCATTTGACATTATACTACAGAATATTCTGGGGAGAGTATATGCCATTTGTTATTAGACAACTTTCATTTCAAGAGCACTAACCAAATACTAACAACTAAGTGACTAATGTTGTATACAATTGTTTCAAAAAGGACCCCTCAAATCTGTTATCCTTATTTCATACCAAGATTTTTGGAAAAACTCCATTCCCGCTCAGTGCCTCACTCATGCACTGGATTTCTACTCTGGCACAGCCAAGCCAAGCGATGCCACTAATTACACATTCATTTCCTCGTACACACAACAATGCCGGCTTTTTCCTTGATGCAATAAATGCCTCCTTTCAGGAGCCTCCTGAAAATGGTTAAAATGCCTTCATGAGATAATTCTACTTCCTCCAGTAAAGTTACAGAACGATCACAAGGAGAACTCTCCCTGTGAGTCACTGCTACTCCTTCCAGTCTGTCAGAATCCTAGCTGCCTACCCCTGAAATTTCATTAGTAAAATCCACTTTATCAAAAAGCAAATACTTGTGAACTAGTCACCTCTTGGGCGAGATCTTATCATCTCATATTCAAAAATGTTTCCTTTAGAAAAAAAAAATAGAGCCTCATGTAGAAAAAAAATCAATGTATCTACAAACAGAATTCTACCAAGAAAATGACCAAAATGTGTAAATATAGTTTGTGTCTCTTCCCCTTTTCTATAAATCCAAACTTAGCCAGAGAAACGTAAAGGCTTGATTCCCAGGCCCCAGACCCCTGTGTGCAGCCTGCACATGTACCGTGCCTGCTATTGATGGTGTTTAATAATAGAGGAGCTTGCACTTTCATGTAATTCATAATTAGAAGACGACCACAACTGCATTATTTAAAATCAGGCCTTTGTTATCAGCACCGGTTTTAGACAGAAGCTGAGATTCATTTGTGAGCTGTGGCAAACCCAGACTGTTCAAAGCAATTGCTGTTCAGCATGAAAGCTGCAATGGAGGTCACGGAACAGGTCAGGAGGAAAGATAGTGTATCGATTTCACACCAGGAATAGAGGCAAAGCGAGGGCCCACTGTTGCTGCATGTGATGTATTTCACTTCAGTTTAAGGCACATTTCATTCCAGTCTGAGGGGGGGTGGGGAGCAAAGGGCAGTGGATTTCACACTGAATCATGATGAATTCTGGACTCATGGATTCCAGTAAATATCTCCTTCCTGGCATTAAGTATTTCTGTAGCAGAGTGAATATAATAGAAATTAGGCTTCCATTGGTAGCAATAACGCACTTTAAAAAAAGGTAACCTGGCGGGAAGTTCATTCCCTCCTCTTATTAAAATGCAGCAAAAACAAGCATGGATGTGTAAGTATAACAGATACACAAATGACAAGCTCTGAGAAATGATCTCACAATGAGCCTCGTTTATGTAGCCAAGACGATGCCAGCGATCACTCAATGAAAGAAGTCAATCACTAGAAATAAACCTCTCAAGGAAGAATTTTCGGCCATGGCCTCGTGGGTGAGTCTCTGAAATCACACATGGGATATTGACGGAATCCAAAAACTGTCGCCATGTTTTCCCATGTTGCACATGGGCTCTTCTCTTACCTCATCTCTGAAAAGTCATTCATACTCGATAAATCTAGGAATCAATTTATACCAAACTTCAGCCTGCCTCAAGTTGTCCTTCGATATCTAGTTAACTCCAATGTTTGTTTCCAATAAATGCCATTAATTTACAAAACCTGCCTTGACTATGACCATCAGCATTATTCTAACTTCAAATTTATATCAGCTGGGTAAGTGTAGGAATATGACTGTGCAATGTTTATGATTCGAAACAACTGGAAACAGTTACTTGTTTTCTATCAAAGAAAACTGATTTACCCCACTGTGTGAACTCAACACATAACACAACTCACTCTAAATACTACCCAGCTAGTGTGAAAAAATCATTTTGTTGTAATGATAATAGCATCATCCCTCTTAAGACATACTAATTTCACTATACACAGTGTATACATATATTTTTAAACATTACTTTGGGAATGTTTATTTTCTTCTGTTTAGAAACATAAGTATTTTATCTTTTCAGAGAATCAAGATTATATTAGAAAGAGCACAGGGACATCCTTAATTATTCATATCATTTCTTCACCTAATCATTATTCTGTTAAACTGATCTGGGCACCTATGTAGGCCTCCCATTGTCCTTCTTCCCACATGCCTCTTATTTGTTATTTCATAAGTGAGGAACGATTTGCTGTCTGCCATGGAAATAAAGATATGGCAATTAAGGCATATATCTTGATAGATGTTTCTTGAAAAAAATCATTTCATTTGTTCCCAAGCCTCCTTCCCTAAGGGGTTTAAAAACTAAGAGAGAATTAGCACATTTTCTTTTTACCCTGCAAAAGAAAACTAAACATTTCAGATCTGGAGAAATACTAAAACTGAGAAGAGGAAAATAATAAATATATATTTTTTTTACACAAGTGAAGCTAATAAATAAGAAGAACCCTCATACAGGGTTAGGAGAGAGTTTGATGGAAACCAGGTGGCATGATGCTTCTCTAGACCAAAACGCCTCTGATTTGAATCCAAAGTATCAAAAAAGTCGAAACACCCACAGGAATCGAGAAGGACAATTAAGCGAACAGTCATCTCACAGGACAATCCATTTAACAGAGTGAAGTAACTGCAGTAAAGAGTAGTGTGCTGTGTATGCAGTTTGTTTGGCCAACGCATCACCATCCCTTTGAACAGTGGCAAGGCGTCAATCCAACTTCCCTCAGCATTTCATGGAAACTCTCTCAGTCCCCACCCGAGGGTGCAACCTTTCGGTGTAAGAATCAACACTCCCCCAACTGAGCCGTCTGGCCGGGGCTCACAGAAATGCTTGTTTTTAGAAACATGTCTTTTGAGAATCTTGGGCTTACCGTCGGAATTCACTCCTCCAACAAACATTTTGGCTGATATAGTAATTTTGAGATGTTTGGCAAAGGCCTAATCACCTATCTTAATAGGCAACATGAGCTTAGAAAGTATTAACGGTGCTCCAACACACATTCAACCTCAAATACAGGAAGGCCTCACTTAATGACATCAACAGATTCCGCGCCTTCAGGCGGCATGACGTGTAAGGAAACCAATTTTACCACAGGCTCATTGATAAAACCGAGTTAAGTTCCCATGGCATCCCATCTACGTTGTAACGAGACGATGTTGGATGAAATGATGTTATTCGAGGACCTGCTGTATATTAATAACATTTTAAAGCCTCATTAAGGTACCTAGTTCTCATATTCATTCCTGAATGATTATTCTTGGCTTCTATTTTGATAGTCTCCCCAACCTATGCGCACTTTCAGTCAGTCAAGAGGATGGTAGGGAAGTGTCTTCTAAGGAAAAGCACAGCCGTGCAGTCTCCATACAAGAAACTCCGAAGCTAAAAAGTTGGTGCTTAGTCAGAAGCACAGCTTTAAAGAGCAGATCCTGTTCATCAGACGTCTATGGCTCTTCTGTAACCTAGTAATAATGATGCCTTGAGTAAGACACCTAGAAGGGCATGCAGGTAACCCCTTGATGGGTCTGAAACTGGGCCAGTCGGTAGCGTATTTCCACATAAGTTGTTCAGCTCAGAAACCTGAAAACAGCACTTCCTTTACATCCTTCAAAGAGTCCCTTCTGGTTTCTCGATAAAAGTTTGTTTGTTTCTGCTTTTAATCTGTAAGTAGACAAAATGATTTCCTTCCATGCTATATGACAATTCATCCTAGGAGTAAATTTGCTATATGGTGACTTTTACTTCACTTTACAGATCTCCAGGTTATCTTTGAGAAAACCTGCTTCCGGTGTTATGTATCACAGTGATATATCCTATACCATCACATTGTCACATACTTTATTCTAGCCCAAGAAATTTAGAGTCCAGGATTTCAGCTTCCTGCACCACCCTCACTAGCTTTTTTTCCCCCTTATCCCCACTTTAGGCATCCAGTGCCCTCTTTTTAGACAAAGGTCTTAACGGTGTTGATCCTGTACCACCCCAAGGAGGAATATGGTCCTTCCCCCTTCCTGGTGGACCTCCTCCATCACCTTCATCACTGTACTCTGTGAGCACCTTGCTCTCACCAAGCTGTCACCAGTTATTATACACTTTAATGATGTCATTCTCTTCAAAGAACTGGCCCAGGGCTCGTGGTCCCTGGGCTCGCTTTCTTTGCTGAAGCCATTGCTAGCGACTGAAATAAGGATGGTAGCACCCTGCCCTCCCCCATCCTCACCTGCATTCCCAAATTCTGGCAACTCCGCTCTCCGAAGCCCTTTGCCTTAGAAGCAGGCTTGAGAAAAGAAGAACAGGGACCTTTTCAATCAAACAGCAGGAAAAGCCACCAAAGGCCTACAAGTTGTGCGTAAACTCCACAAATTAAAAAGGAAGAGGCTCCCAGGGCAGATTCACAATAAACTAGGAAAGCACAGGTGCTTTTGTGTTTGTTACCCTATCTCCACTCTTCTTCACATGGTGAAATCAGCCTCCCACACGACAACTCCATGAACACCATACATCCACCAGGAAGTAATCAAAGAGCACTGGGAACTTCCATGGAGGCAAGTGTGTCCCCTTTACCTGGTGCTCACAGGTGTAGGAATGCTAAGAAGGGTAAAACAAGTGGCAAAGAGAGAAGCGTTCATTCATGTCAATGAAAAGCCCGTTTATCCTAAAGTCACGTCAGTAGCCCAGGACAACTCTACAACGTCCCTCGGCAGTCTCTCTTTTTTGCAAAGTAATTGGAAAATGCTGCATCAACTGATAAAAAGCATTTCAAGTTTCTGCCTAATGTTTGTTATATATTTTCAAAGCCCTGAATGGTAACAAAGATGGAAACCAGCTCTGAAATAAACAACAAACATTTATTGAGTAGCAACTAGGAGGCACTCTTCTGGGACTTCAGGGCATTGGAAGACCTGTAAGACTGAGCTTACCATTTAGTTGGGGAGATCAGACACACGCACAGGAGAGGTTAAGCTCTATCACAACATAAAAATACTTGAAATGTCAAAAATACCAGCAAGTGTGTCCATCTCAGGGTGAGGCTATTTTTCCCCTATGGCAAATCCTAGCCCCATCAAAAAATAAAAAAGTAAAAACACCTTCAGGTTCTAATAACACGGGTAGAAATAAACCAGAGAGATCACTGCCAGTTTAGAACATGTCCTCTAAAGGCCCTCGATTTTTGCTTGCCCACTTAGCAAATGTTATGTATGTATTAAATAGTTTGCTAGGCTTAATTTATATGCAAAATTCCCTAAATTTATAATTAAAATTCCCTAAATACATTCAGAAAATAAAACTAACTTTTTAAATGATACTCTTTCATTAAGTGTCTGCAAACTATCAAAATAACTGATCAGTTCAGTCATTCAGTAAAAGAAGTTCATCCGAGCAATGTGATTGGCATTGATTAAACAAAACAGCCAGCCTGACTGATTTTTTCACTTTTCTATGAAATTGGCTTCTTATAAACTGACAGATGATCTTGAAAAAAGCGATTTTGTTTTAAAACCTTCCCAAGGAATCAGAAGTGTCGAACTAAGTTCAGAAGACAAGTAAAGTGTCGCAAGGTGTGGTGTCCCACCAGGCCTGTGCCTCCTGAGTCACACCGTGATCCTCCGCTTGCCTGAAGCTCCTCATTCATGAAATGGGGTCATTAAGATGCTTTTGGAGGGCCAAGTAATCTGCAACTGCTCCAGAAAAGGAATGTCTGGACTCACCACATTCAATATAATTACTTTTTTATATTTTCCAGCTGAGTATATATACCAATATACCATCAAATATAGATGAAGTTAATCACATTTTAAAAGAATGAGCATAAAAGACTCAAGGGTTTATTTACAATATTATATAACTTTTTTTTACAATATTGTAAGATAAAATGTTTTTGAAATTCAAAATGCTGATCCTACTTTAGAGACACTATTTTAATTTGACTCCTGATTTTACGTAATCATACAT
>VMDR010034871.1:0-10934 GCA_007922815.1 Macrotus californicus | reverse complement strand
TATTTTCACCAATAGAGGCCCTGGCATTGTGATAACTGAAGGGATATATAGATGGTTATGTGGTGTTCACTCCCTACCTTACTGAACCATCTACCTCCATGTCCGTTTTATAGAAAAATTCATGTACTTCAGTTAAGAGAATTTTTGTTTTACTTCTTTGAGAACTTCTTTCTGTCTTTTTTCTTGATGTTGGATATTTTAGGTTGAAATTGATTTGGAGGTTTTTGAATCATTTTACTCTCATTTTTTTTTAAGTTTTGTTATATTTTATGAAGAGTTCCTTAACTTTATCTTTCAACTCTTCCTTTTGTCAAATATCCTGTTTTTAGTATCCCATTTTCAATTTCTAAGAGTGATATCTTGTTCTCTGTCCTTGCATTTTCAAGGAATCCTATATTGATTTAAGGACATGGTAATTTTTTTTTACTTTATAAGTATATGAATTCTAGTTTTCTTTCTTTTTTCTTTCTTTGCTTTCTTTTTTTGTCTGATACTCAAATTCCCTCTCTTTTCTCTGATTTTACCTTTATTTTTTAAAATATTTTATTTATTTATTTTTTAGAGAGGGGAAGGGAGGAAGAAAGAGAGGGAGAGAAACATCAATGTATGATTGTTTCTTACATGCCCCCTACTGGGAACCTGGCCTGCAACCTGGGCCTGTGCCCTGACTGGGAGTCGAACCATTGACCCTTTGATTCACAGGCTGGCACTCAACCACCAATCCATACCAGCCAGGGTTGATTTTACCTTTAATTTAATTGTTTGGGGCCTTTCTTTATGGTAGAAATTCTTATTCAAAATTCTAGTCATCTTCAAATGGCTGTTTATCTTTAAAAATGAAACTCTGGAGAAGCCCTTGGAACTCTGTAGCATATGTATAATATACAAGATGCAAGCAGGCTAGTTGATGGGTTAACATGTGGGGTGATGTGGCTGTGGCTGGTCTTTTAGTTAGAGGATCCTCAATGCAAGTAAATCACTCCTTTCAAAGAAGATGTGGTACGTATATAGAATGGAATACTACTCAGCCATAAGAAAAGTAAAATACTGCCATTTGCAATGACATGGGTGGAGCTTGAGAATATCGTGCTAAGTGAAATAAGTCAGAAAGAAAAAATTAAGAACAATATGACTTCACTCATATGTGGGATATAAAACTGAAAGCAACAAATGAACAAACAAAAACTCATAGACACAGACAATAGTACAATGGTTCCCCGAGGGAAGGGGGCTGGAGGGTGCAGTAAAGGGTTAAGGAGTTCAAACACATGGTGTTGAAAGAAGATTTAATTTTGAGTGGTGGGCATGTAATGCATTATACAGATGATGTGTCATCTCTTACGTAATCTTATTAACCAATGTCACCCCAATAAATTTAATCTAAAAAAATCACACAATTCAGTCTTTACAGAGCAGAAGTCTTTAATTTTCTGTTTCTTAAGATGGGGTTATATGTCTGGTTGCTAATATTCTAGGAGGAAGCTATGAAAAGGAGACTGGGAGCCTGTATTGTTTTCTGATGCTGCATATATAACAAATTACCATAAATTTAGGGGCTTGAAACAATACTCATGCATTGTCTCTTCATTTCTGTAAATCAGAGGAGCTGGCAAGGCATATCAGGGCCTTCTGTGTCAGGTTCTCTGCTCACAGGCTGAAATCCAAGGCTGTGGTCTTATCAGAGGCTCAAATGAGTATTGATCTGCTTCCAGGATCCCTCAGATTGTTGAAAAAATTCACTTCCTTATAGTTTCAGAGCTGAGGCTTCTCTTTTTAGAGGCTGCCTTCTTCTCATAGTGAGCAACAGAAGGCACATGGGCTTCTCCAAAATGGCTACTTTCCTTGAAGGCCAGTGAGAGGGGATCTTTATAGCTCCAACCTGCTAAGACTGAGTCTACACAAGGCCCGCAGGCCAAACCCAACCCTCCACCTTGTTTTATCCAGCCCGGCACCTTGTTTCTACCTGGCGGCAGCATCGAGCTCTCGCTGAACTGTTAAGGAGTAGCTACATTTACACAGTCCTAAAATTACACTCGGCCTTTTGAAGGCAACCGCAAGGCTGAAGTGGCCCCCGATGAAAATGAGTTTGACACCCCTGCTCTAGAGCCCCTCAGATTCGGCTTCTTCAGATAAGAAGTGTCATCCTCTTGGTCAGCAGTGAGTAGAGCAGGAGGAGGGTGAGAGGTGGTCATCTGATTCTGATTCTGCAGGCTCTACTAGTCCAAACGTTTTGTATAAGTTCAGCCACTTTCTGTATATGCGGTGTGACCCCTTCCCCCAGCCCTGGGTAGTACCTGTAGTCTCCAGGGCCTAACTCTTAAGACGTATTTATGTTCGGTTGGCACACTTTATCAAATTAACATCAGACGTTTCGGTTGCGAATTCTTACTCTCTGCTGAGTCAGTTCATCTCCTGTGTCTTCGGTTGTTTCAAAGTCTTTCGGAATTTTTGATTTGCCTTTGACTCCTCTCCAATTCTTTTTGTCTTTGTGGATTTTTCCTTCTTTTTATGCTGTTTTATTGTTATTCTAATGAGGCATGGGGAGGGCAAAGAAATAAAGGTTGGGGGCCATCTGCCATATCTGTTTACCTGGCCATTTCTCCTTAAAATGATGAATTTTGCTTTTTCTCATGTTACTCCCGCTCTCTCTGTAGCCATATTATCCCACAGAAGAACAAGACCAGGACAGTTTCTCTATTTCCCTACCTCACAGGGAGCATCTTTTAAGATTTCTTGCCTTATCAGATATAGAAGGTAAACAAAAGAGAAGGCTTAGGTAATAACTATAGTTAGGTGCAACGGTTCTTCAGGCCAGGAATAGCCATGCTCAGAGCAGGTATCGTTCTCAGGGGAGTTTGTTGGGGAGCCTCAAAGCTTGCAATGCCCATGTCCATCCCGGAAAGCTCACCTCTTAGCCAGAGAGGTAGCCTTGCCCTCTGGCCTCCTATAGCCCTCACATTAATTAGTACATCTGAGGAAGTACCTCGGCACGTTGCAGAAGGATAGGCTATACATCGTAAACATAATACACAGGACAGCATCTGTGTGGCGCTGCGGCAATCTGAGTCCCATCCTTTTCTAAATCTGTCGCCCAGTATAAGAGGAACAGCAGGCTCACATCATTTTTCACGGTATCTTGGGTGTCTGCTCCAAATTACTAATGACCCAGTGGCCCAGCTTACACTCACACAACTTTCCTACAAACAGCAGGATAATGTCAGAAAGAGAAGACAAAATCAAACCAGAGCAAAGAAGGTTGTGCCGACCCAGCTCTGCTAAGTGCAAGCAACTTAAAGTTCTAGAAAGTCTGCACCACAGGTTCCCGGGCCCACATCAACTGGCAAGGACTGGCTTTGCATAATGAAAGTCTTATGGAGCTGATTGCTCCACAACAAAGAAATCAGCTCTCCTGAAGTGAGTTCTGCTTCCATTCTTCAGGATGAAGACAGTGCTTCCACTTTTAACATGGTAGTATTTTCTAGTTCCTAGCACTCGGAAGTTTTTAATCTATGGGGGCCCATTCTCATTCTTTATCTTAGGAGTCGTTCTAATAGCTGTAACGTATGGAAGAATACATGTAAATGTGTGTGCTCAGAAAAGTTTTGAAATATGAGTTAGAAATAATTTTTAGTTATCATTGCTGTTTGTTTGTTTCAACAGATGGGGACAAATGAAAGAACTCAAGAACTTGAGTTGGCTTCTACCTATTTGATGCTACTCTGAGTTGGTCTCTCTCCAATACTAATATTCCTGACTATCTCAAATGATACGATGTTCATTAAGAAATAGGGCTAAATGGGACACAGTTCTTTTGTAACTAACAGAATCAGAAGGACCATACATTATTCTCTAAATGCCCCAGGCAGTCAATAGCACAAGGCTCTTCCAGCGCCCTCTTCCTGGACCCTTTTTATGCACCTGCGGAAGAATCTCAGCCTGAAATGAGCAAATTGATAATGTTCTGTTTTCTATTTGCTGTAAGCTGCAACTCAGGGTTTTGGACTATGCTTTAAAAAACAAACCCTTTCCCCATTCTTATACAACAATTTAGAAACTCTCAAATTATTCTTTCCCCTATCGGGGGACATCAGCTTCAGACAGTGACTGCTAACTTTAGTTCTAGAAAGAATGCAAATCTTAGCACTTCTTTAATCTGTTATGTCTTTTAAGGGTAAGCTGTTGAAACTTAGAAAGGAAAAAAAAATAAGGCCTGCACCCAATGATTATTTGGAAAAAAGAATGACCTCAAATATTTGAACTTAAATGCATGAAAGGAAATACCTCATATATTTTTTTCCCTATGGGCGATGACAGGACTTAAAATGCAAAATGCTACGCTTGCCTGGAAAAGCTACCTATTAAAAAAATTAGATTTTAAGTGATCTCCTGGGTACTACTATGTTACTCAGGACTGTCGACACAGAGGAATGAGGCATTCCAGTTACTGAAATGTTGAGAAATGGCCCACCCAGTGCCAAGTGCGTGTCCCCTACCGTGAGCCATTTCTCCTTGGCCTGTACGCTGGCCCAGTGATGGAGCAACAGTCGTTCGCGTGCCAAATACGGGGAGTCGGGATGCCAGGCCAGGCACATCCCTTGATGTTTTCCCCTGCACTCATTCAGGAGAACGAACATAGAATTGTGAGCTGCGATAAGATAATACTTCACTCACTCTTGTAAAAGTGTCTAAAAAAAGTCTTCAGATTTTTCCAGCAACATTTGGAGAGTGATATGTACTATTTGGTCTGTGCCAGACTGAAAGTTACAAAGCCTTACTCTTGGCAACGACTACAAACAATTTCCATTTTACTACGAAAACGAAAAGAACACACCAAGTTGCAGTCTTCTTCTGTGGGGTGTTTCCAATGTAAAATACAACGTGTTACCCTTGAGTAAATATGTTCTCCTATAGAATCAGTCTTACAGATGCATCACAAACCATGTGAAAGGACAATTAAAATTTCTATTTTAGGACACGAGACCCTCATGAGGAGAACATTAAAATAGTCTTTGTTTTTGACTGATGATAGAAAATAATTTAGCATGGAAAATTTAGAAAGTAGAGGAAAGTAAAGAAAATGATAGAGTGCCACTTATAATTCCTATATTCAGAATTAGAAGTAATGTCATCATTTCTGGGTATTTATTTTCAGGTACATATGTATGCACACATATTTGTTGTGTCTTTGCTTGTGTGTGTTTACTTATCATAAATTTGTGATCCTACTGTGTAAACTGACATCACTTAAAATGACCATTTTTAAGGTACCCGAGGTCAGAGAGGCAGACAAAAAAATGCTTTTTCAGAAAACATTGCTTTGTAATCAGAGCAATTGTTAACCGTAAACAATACCATCACAGAACGGCACGTGAGCTGCTTTTACAAAGTTTCTATATCTTAAAACAATTTTATCCAGAGGAGAATTATTTGATTTAATCTCTAGACATTCTGACCTTCTGCTTTTTGTAAGAGTAACTCAGCAAGCTTAGCCTCATTTTTTTCCTTACCATCTGGATGTTTTATCTGGTTTTCTTTTAAAGGAGTGGGAACCTAATTTTAGCATAAATTCTTTGGATTCACTTTTTGTATTTTTTTGCATAATTTGTGTTGTCTGTTTAGAACTGTTTTGCCCAGGTTAATTATTTAGTATTTTGATTAAAAGTCACTCTCCATGTGCATTTTTTGTAATTTCTTGTTAATTTTACTTTTTCTAAATTAATTTAAGTTCATTTATTACTCAGGTGTCGCAGTACGTATAGATTTCTTTTTTCGAAGCCTGGCTACCAAATTTGCTGAACTAGAAAGGCAGTCGTGTCTGGACCAGGTATCTTCCATTTATTTCTCCAGATCTACTCTGACCTCCCCCAACACCTTCTCTGTGGTCTGTGCCCTGGGAAGCTGATCTTTAGGGGTCCAGATATTGGGAAGCCTCTGCAGGAGTTCAGGAGGGGCAAAGGTGAGGCCAGTTTCCTCATCCCAGGCTCTCTCCCTCTGAGGCCCCTCCCTCTGTCTCTTTCCTCCATTTAGGATGTGTCATGTGCTTTACTCAGATCTCTGCCTTCTGGCCTTCCAGGTACCTGTTTCTTTCCTTTGTCCCTTTTAGGAATAGACTTAAGGTTGCAAGATTTAGCAAAAAAAAAAAAAAAAAAGGCAAAGGAAGCACACATATATTAAACCATTTATAACATGTTTGTTATTTATCTAAAATTTCGATTTAACTGGGAACCTTATACTTTTGTCTGACAACCCAAGGAGTGATATATTATTAGCTTGCTGCTCTGTCCTGTGGTTTATCTTTGTGGTTTCCCTCCCATACCCATGTTATAATGGGATCCCTTATAAATAACCCTCCTGTTTAGCCCGGAAGCACATGTTGTCACGAGCATAGGTTCGTGATACAGTCTTTCCTATAAGTCAGCGGGGCAACTGCTCGGCTAGCTGCCTGCTGAGCAGCCCAGCACCAAGGAACAGACAAGAGTCATGCACAGTAACTAGGCTGTTCACTCAGCCTTTACTGAATGCAGGTTCACTCAAAGTACAACTTCAACATACATTAATATCCTACTCACACTCTAACAATCTGAGTTACAACACACACACAGAGCAATCAGTGGGGAATAACGAACCCGAGTCCCAGAGTCTCTGTCTGCCGGTCTGGGAGACAGCACGGTGGGCAAGGGAGTTGTCAGCATCTTGCAAGGAAGGATCTACGGAGCCAGGTGGGCGGCAGGGCAGACAAAGTCTGCAGTCCAGCAGGGCAGAGCCCCTGGTGGCCGATGCCAAAGGAGATCAGCATGGCATGGAGCAGCACTCTCGTGTGGGGAGCCCAGCTGTCTCATCAGTGGTCTGGAATCTGCCTCAGGAACCTATACCTTGAAAGCAGTGTATTCCACCCTTCTGGACATTTTTGATAAATGTTTTTTTGCCCCTAAAACCAAGTGTAGAATTTCCCCAGGAGCCTATCTAGGGTGGTCCCACTCTGCAGACATTGCTGTTCTGATCCCATGTGTAGACATATTGGGTGTGTCTCCTTGCCAGATGTCTAGCATGACTTAGTTTCCCTCTTGAGCCAAAGTGTCCTGGATGACTGGCAGCCATCTCTGTTGACTTGAGTGACCCCATATTGTTTTATGCACTTCACAATATCTTCATTGAACCAGTGCCATTGTACTGGCCCTACTCTCTACACATGTGACCCGAATTATTCATAGCACTCTCTTTCCATCTAGGTTGGATCCTGTATTATAGGATCACCCTAAGCATCATGGGGGGAAAGCTAAGAAAAGCATACATTTTATTCTTGGTATATTCATTGTATAGCTGTGTGTCCTTCAGCAAGGTAACTAGTCTCTAAAACCCATAGTTTACTTATGAATAATGTGATCATAATAGAGTGAACTCCTTGGATTCTTTGCCAGGTTTATCAAGATCTTTGTGGTTCAGTTTCCTCATTTACAAAACAAAGATAATAACAGTACCTATGAGAATTAAGTGACTTAGTATGGGTAGAGCACACAGAGGAAGTTAGTAGCTATTATCTACATAAAAATAATGTTGCTCAATTGCCAGATCTGAGTGTGAGATGCTCTTTCTTGTGGATTTAGGGGTAAAATAACCATATGATTTATCATCCAAACCAGGCAGTTAAGAATTTTCTTTATTATCATATAATTTACATATATCAAAATGCACCCATTTTATGCATAAGTCCAATGAGATTTTGCAAACTTGTACATTCGTGCAATGAAATCACCACCCCTATCAATATAAAGATTATGTCCGTCATTCTGAATCGCTCCCTTATGCCTCTTTGCAGTCAGTTTCTACCCACAATTAGCCCAAAGCAATTCCGGGCTGCTTTCTGTCATTGTACAGTTTGCAAAGCCTTTGTGGAATACAGTTGATTTTATGAATAGTCCCAGATGGACCTCTAGTCAAGGAAAAAACTCAGTTACACCAAGAGGAACAACAGTTTTCTTAATTTTCTTTCCACTATCAGGTATTCACCATTGCTGAAAAATACCATTTTATAAATAGGCAAAAACATAAGGATACTTGAACTTTTGCTTTTATCTTCTTTGTAGTCTCATTTAACACTTAATGGTGATACAACACATTATTATAAAATGCTCTGCAGAGAACATATCATCTCTTTCCTTCTCACCAAGTGGGATTTTGAAATTCGATTTAGTAATTTTGATTATTACACGAGACGATGATGGGAAGACATGTTTTGCCTCTGGTTTGTCTAAATTCAGAGAATGTATGTTGTCTTTCATCCAATTCTCAGCCTTAGAAGTCACACACACATACACACACACACCCCAAAAGGCACCCTAATATAGAGAGCAACACCTTTATTATATAAGGGAAAGAAAAGGTTGCTTGTTTGTAGAGAGGATTCCTAAACCTTGGTCTTGTTTATGTTTTGACCAGATGATTCTTTGATGGGGCCAGAGGTTGGCTTCCTAAGCAAGTCAGGACATTTAGCAGCACACCGACCTCTACCCACTAGATGTCAGTAGCTACCCCAACCCGGCCTTGCCAATCAAAATACTCTCTAGACACTGCCATATGTCCCCTGAGAGCAAAGTCGCCCCTTTAGAAAATCAATTCTGTATAGGGTACTGGGATGTATAGCAAATATTATTCTCCTGTAGGATAGTGATAAGCTAGCGGTTTACCTACAAGATTCTCCTGCAGCTTAAATTGGTTCTGCATTAATATTCTTAAACATTAACATTATACATTGACATCCTTCGCATACTAACATACTAACGTCACACTCATCGATGTGATGTCAATATGTGCTGTGGGGTAATAGGTAAAGCAGGAATCATGGGATTGATTATGGTTATTTTTTTAATTAAAGCAGGATGCAATGGACAGATTTACAACCTCTCCTCAAACTAATTAGGGAAAGCTTCCAAGGGGCGGAAGAATTTTTTTTATTTTGAAGCAATAACATGCAATAAAACCATCATAGGTTATATTAAATTTTGATTTGTGTGTGAACCAGCTAGTGTGCCAGAAACATCCAAATCATTAAACCACGTGGTTCTGCTTCCTCCGTCGAGGAGCAAGCAGTCAGGGCAACTTTTCCAGGATCAGCCCAGTACGTACAAAGGTAACTGATCCGAGAGTGGCCGTGCAAAAGCATTAGGAGAAACAAACAAATGAGCAAGCCATCAAAACTTGTGGAGTAAGGAAGCCCTCCTTTAGGTCACAGAAGTGTGTCTCAGCGGTTTATATTTAGTGAATTGTTCAGAACACTGCTGCTGGCTTCATATCAGTACAGATCAGAGATAACCTTTCACTATCACAAAAACAATCAAGACTGTTCACACTCCCTGAAATGCACGCATGCGGCTCTAAGATAAATTTCTAGTTTAAATTCCTCTAATTCATTCATTTCCGCTTCTCTACGGACACTCAGAATCCAGATTTTTCTTTGCCTGAGGACCCTTTTCGTTCTTCTGCTTGGTAACTCAGATATTCTGAGATGCCACAACGAAGAGCTTGCCTGCGGTTTATCGCGTGAATGAGCAAGGTGGCTGGGAAACGCACTTTACCCTTTTACTCCGTGGACGACGCATGTTCACCCTGAGCTCTTTGCAGATAAGAATTTACTCATCTTACAGCCTCTGCTGTTGCTATAGTTGCCATCTGCAGTTACCTGGAGAGCACAGGTGTCCGCACCATTGACTTCCTAGAGGAGCCTTGCAAATTCTTTTCCGCAAAGCAAAGGATATAATTCTTCAATTCACACTCTCCTCATTAGGTAATGAGTATCTGTGACTCCAGATGTAATAAGACCCATTACTTTAAAAGATGAAAAAAAAAGTAAGTCTTTTTCAGTTTAAGTCTTCTTCACTTTCTTAACCTGCCACCTGGGAAAGAGTTTTTCTGACTTTATTTTTCTCTAAATTCCTGATAGCATTCTATTTATAACAAAAATTTTAAAAGCATTTCAAACTCCCATCTCCAGACACACACACGTACCACATACACACACATTTCAGTTCAGCCTATTTTCCCTGCTCAGTGTTTTTTTCCGATTTATATTACTTTTCAAAATTAAACTCAAAGATGAAAGGATAAGAGGTATGCATTCATGGAGCTACTAATTATTCACTATTTCAAGAGGAATGAAGAGCTTTGGATTTTCTCATAAAAGCACACATAGTCTTACCAATAATGCACTTACATCAGATAATATGAGCTCAAGTTTCCAAAGACTATAAATTCATTTTTGTATTATCTCAATTTATAAATTGTCAGGATTAAGACCTATTTTTCTTAAAATGTGGAATTTTATACTAATGTTCTTCTTGCTAGGACAGTTTCTATTTATAGATTGGCAATAGGGACCCCAACTTACCATTGGGAGCAGAATGCTCCTTTAGATAAACATCTAAAATTTTAGTAAGTTCAGATGGGGAAAATATGTATTTCAAGTGATCATTCCACATTCACAAGTTCTTTGAACAGACCTACAAAGTGGGATTTGCTACAGCCTAAAAACACTATATTTAGGAAGAGAGAGAAAGTGTGTATATTTGTGGTGTGGGGGGAGGGGCTCTAGGGGAAAGTCTCAGGTTGGGGAGCTAGAGGAAAGTTTTATCAGGTTTATGAGTACATGAATTGAATATATTTTCAATATTATTTGAGAAAGCTGTCCTCATATAATAAAGGGTATTCTTAGATGTGCTGTTCACTCAGTACATTTTAACATCTCAGTAGTGGGAACCACGTTGATGCATACAATAGCAAAAGAGTATTTTTGAAATCAAGAGTATGATTCAAGTGGTTAAAAACCCTAAGAGTTGAAATAAGCACTCCAATCTAACATGATGTGAATTCTCCATTGGAGAGGAATGAACTTTTCACTTCAGAGAATTCTAAAAATGAAGTTTCCCCTCTTCTTTTTTTTT
>VMDR010034870.1:0-10934 GCA_007922815.1 Macrotus californicus | reverse complement strand
ACCCCAAAGAAATACAAAGGATTGTAAGAAAATATTATGAACAACTATATGCCAACAAACTAGACAACCTGGATGAAATGGATAAATTCCTAGAAACATACAATCTTCCAAAACTAAATCCATAAGAATCAGAGAATCTCAAAGATAGATTACACCTAGTGAAATTGTAGCAGGAATCAAAAAATTCCCAGTAAACAAAAACCTTGGACTAGATAGTTTCATAGGTGAATTTTACCAAACATTCTGAGAACTAACATCTTTCTTTATCAAACTATTTAATAAAATTCAAGAGAAGGGAATGCTCCCAAACTCTTTTTACAAGGCCAACATTATCCTAACTTTAAAACCAGATAAAGTTTTATAAAACTTTATCTGGTTTTAAAAATACAAAAAAATTATAGGACAATATTCCTGATGAACATGGATGCTAAAATCTTCAACAAAATATTAGCAAACCGAATACAGCAATTCATCAAAATGATCAAGTGGGATTTATTCTGGGAATGCAAGGTTGGTACAACATTCAAAAACCAATAAACATGATTCACCACATAGACAAAATGAAGGATAAAAACCACATGATCATATCTATAGATGCAGAAACAGCATTTAATAAAACCCAGTATCCATTTATGATTTAAAAACTCTCAGCAAGGTGGGATTAGAGGGAACATACCTAAACATAACAAAGGCCATATATGACAAACCCACTGCCAGCATCATACTCAATGGGCAAAAACTACAAGTGTTCCCCTTAAGGTTGGGAACAATGAAAAGATGTCTGCTTTTACGTCTCTTATTCAACATAGCACTGGAAGTCCTAGCCACAGCAATCAGACAGGAAGAAGAAATAAGAACCATCCAAACTGGAAAGGAAGAAGTAAAACTGTCTTTATTTGCAGATGACATGATACTGTACATAGAGAACCCCAATGATTCCACCAAGAAACTACTACAACTGATAAATGAATTCAGCAAAGTGTCAGGATACAAAATAATATCCTGAAATCATTTGCATTTTTATATGTCAATAATGAACTAACAGAAGGGGAAATTAAGAAAGCAATCCCATTTACAATTGCTTCAAAATTAGTGAAATACCTAGGAATAAACCTAACCAAGGATGTAAAAGACCTGTACTCAGAAAATTTTCCATGGATTTTGGGGTTGGATATGGTAAAGTGAACGACTTACACTATTCAGGCAGAACATTTTTTTCTTTCAAATCTGCAGAAATTGCTTTTATAACAAACCCCAAAATGTTCAAGTCCATGACATGTATTTCCATTAGACAATGAAACATGGGAGGAGTACTTAACAGTGTTGACACTACCTGCCTTCTACATACCTGAGGCACATCTGAGCCCAAAATGTGGCCTCTACAGACTCTCTAGGTACTCTATTTTGGTCAACACAATTCAAATACTGTCTTGATTTTCTAGTGTGGGGTTAGCCACCGAAAAACTGGGAAATTTGGCCGAACCCAGGGTGATCATCAGTAAGAAAGGGATATTGTAACTATCAGCACACTGAAAGCATCTTTAAAAACAGTGATGTCCTTCAAGCAAGGCCAGGAATTTGAAGAAACCATAGGTAACAAATGGAAAACAAAGGTAAACTTCAGTGTTTCTCTTCAAATCCTATAGCTTGAGAGAGAGAATTACTTCTCTTAGTGTTAAAGGGTAGACTACTATGTTCTATTGGAAATGAATGTGCTGCAAGGCACCTCTATTATGATGATGATTCAATACTGAGTAAACTGCTTCTTTAATCAACCAAAGGCCAAACAAGTCAATTATGTGAACTTGTCTTTGTAGAGCATTATAATCTTGACGAGAGGCTCATTAAATCAAGTACAGAGATGAGATGGCAAAGAGACCACAATACAGAGAAAGTTGGTGGATTGGAAAATGATAGTGATAAGAGTATTTTCTTCTAAATACAGAAATAATGTTTAATTACAGAAATGCTAAATACAGAAATAAATACTTAAATAGACAAATTGGTTATATTATTTTCAAAATATTCTTATTTCTTTGGAATCTCAATGGATAAGAATGGCTGAGAGTGAAGTCAGAGTTAATTCTTAGGTGATATTTAAACTATCAGGAGTTCAAGTTTAGGTCTGAGAATGTAGAACCAACAAAGCCTACTTGTTATTTTAGAAATAACAACACCTAAAAGTGATAGTAAAGTTAAAAGTGGATAAATCTCGCTAGTTGGGACTCACAAAGAGAAAAGTGAGTCTGAGTTCTAAATGCAAAACAAATCTCAAAGTCTCAATTGTAGAATATTTGTAGCTATCTAAGCATTTTGTTTTCAAGAATCCATAGTAACTTGGAATAACCATGTCAATAATTGAAGCTGAGCTTGTTGGGGACCCCTGTAGTCAGGAGATAAGAAGAATGACAAAGGTTACATGAGATGACCTCTAATGATTTTTTAAAGTTTTAGGTTCCATGCTTACTAATTAACACATACATTGACTATAGATAGATTTATATAGTATTTTGAATATCTCTTTCTTTAGTACAGAGGTTCTTATCCCTAGCTGCATAATAGATTTATATGGGGAGGAAATACCAATATGGGGGCCCCAACATAGACCAAACCTCTGGGAGAGAAGGAGCCATCAGTATTTTTTAATGTTCCCCAGATAATGCAAGTGTGCAGAACATTTTGAAAACTACTGTTTTAGTATATTTAAAAGCATATAAATTATGCATAAAAGATTGCCATATTATTTACTTGTTTGTTACATTCAATATTTTTTCTTATTAGTTTGAGGTGTACAGCATAGAAAAAGTTGCCATTTTATTTTATTTTTAATTTATTTTTATTATTGACATTATTACAAATGTCCCCATTTCCCCCTCTTTGCCCACTTCACCCAGCTCCTGCCCCCTTTTCCCTGTGGATACCTCACTGTTGTCTGGGCCTATAAGTTATGCATACATTCTTTAGCTAATCCTTTCCCCTTCTTTCATTCAGTGCCCCTTCCCCCCCCCTCTAAAAAATGTCAGTCTGTTCCATGTAGTCATGCCTGTTTCTATTTTGTTTATCTGTTTATTTTGTTCAATAAATTCCACATATAAGTGATATTATATGGCATTTGTCTTTCTCTGACTGGCTTACTTCACTTAGCATAATAATCTCCAGGTCCATCCATGCTATCACAAAAGGTAAGAGTGCCTTCTTTTCTATGGCTGCATAGTATTCCATTGTGTAAATGTACCACAGCTTTTTTATCCACTCATCTACTGATGGGCCCTTGGGCTGTTTCCAGATCTTGGCTGTTGTAAATAATGTTGCTATGAACATAAAGATGTATATGTTCTTTCTGATTAGTGTTTCTGGATTCTTAGGATATATTCCTAGAAGTGGGATTGTTGAATCAAAAGGTAGTTCCATTTTTAATTCTTTGAGGATAATTCATACTGTTTTACCCAGTGGCTGCACCAGTTTGCATTCCCAGTAACAGGGCACTATAGGGTTCCCTTTTCTTCACGTCCTTGCCAGCACTTGTTGTTTGTTGTGTCATAGGTCAACTTTAAAACTGTTCCCTTGTTTTAGTGGTCATGATTCTAAGTTGAGACTGACATGCTGATATTTTAATTTTTTTCTGAGTTTAGTCTCATCAGATTGTTTTTAATTCCTGTTATCACTACAAATTTTTTGTCCCCTAGTTTGGTTTTAGATATTCAGTTTACCTTTCTTTTTTAAAAGAAATGTAAGATTAGGGGCATGGTGCATCCAAATTTATGAGAAGATTTGAGAAGGTCAATTCCTCATTGAACTGATTTTTGACCAGTTAATGTTGGAAATCAACTGTATTCATGGACAGAGTCTGACTACATTACAGTTTGTTTGCTTTTGTTTTTATCTTAATAGATCACATAGGCAAAGGCCTCCACTGAGGATTAATTTAAAATTCAGCATTATTTAAACATTTTCAATTTGCATTCACATCTTTAATACACTAAAGTATATATATTGACCTGACCTAAATAATTAATAATGCCATTTAATTATTTGTACAATTCTAACCTGTGTTGTAGTGCACATACTTGCAATGATAATAAAAATAAGTACATGTACTGATATGGAATAACAAAAAAAATGCCTTCAGTGTCCTGGCAAGTAATGATGGAGGAGGATCAGAAGTGAGGCAATCTAGAAGAAGGAGAGTTACAATACAAGGATTCTAGTTTCAGCTAAAATGGACAGCCTTTACTCTACTCCAGACAATTTTTTTAAATTGAGGGTCAATTTACAGACAGTGAAATGAATGGATATTAGCTGTTGGTGGGATTTTAGACTGGTGCAGCCACTGTGGAAAACAGTATGGAATTTCCTCAGAAAACAAAAAATGGAATTGCCTTTTGCCCCAGCAATTCCACTGCTGGGATTATACCCTAAGAGACCTGAAACACCAATCCAAAAGAACCTATGCACCCCAATGTTCATAGCAGCACAATTTACAATAGCCAAATGCTGGAAGCAACCTAGGTGCCCATCAGTCAATGAGTGGATCAAAAAACTGTGGTACATTTACACAATGGAATTCTATGCAGCAGAGAGAAAGAAGGAGCTCCTGCCCTTTGCAACAGCATGGATGGAACTAGAGAGCATTATGCTAAGTGAAATAAGCCAGGCAGTGAGGGAGAAATACTACGTGATCTCACCTTTAACTGGAACATAATCAACAAAAGAAATCAGCAAACAAAATACAAACAGAGATATTGAAATTAAGAACAATCTAACAATGGTCAGAGGGTAAGGGGGAGGGAAGAGTGCGGGGAAGGGTTTCCAGGAAACACTATAAAGGACACATGGACATAACCAAGGGGGAGAGTGGGAGCGGGGAGGGGGGTGGGATTGGCTGGGGTCGGGGGGATTGGGGGGGAAATGCCGACAACTGTAAATGAACAACAATAAAGTAATTAAAAAAAAAAGTAAAGTTCAATCCGTCATAAAAACACATGCATCCATGTAACTCACATCCTTATCAGGACATAGTACATTTCCTTAAACTCAGAATTTTTTCCCATGCTCCTTCCAAGTTAATGCCCTGCCCAGTTCCACTTCCAACAAAAGCTAGTAGTGATTTAGTTTCTATCAGCATATGTTTTTTGCTTATTCTCAAACTTCATACAAATGGACTCATACATTGTGTTCTTTTCTGTTTGCCCTTTTAAACTCTGCATGTTGTTGAAATTTATCTATATTGCTGCATGCAGAAGTAATGTTTCTTTTTATTGCTGAATAGTATTCAATTGCATGAATCTATCACAGATTATTTATCCATTCTTAAGAAACTGGGTTGTTTACAGGTTTTGACTATGATAAAGTTCCTATAAACATTCTTATAAAAGGCTGTGGTAGACATATAAGTTATTTTCTTTTGGATAAATCACTAGATATAAATTACTAGGTCCACTTGGTTTTGACAAGCAGGAATATGGGACCACTCTGTACAGGTACTAATGAAACTATTTCATATGTAGTACATGACTGAGCAGATGAGATATTGATGGTAGGAGCCAGAATTTTCCTCTGGAAGAAGGAACATACAAATATGGAATGAATGAAAATGGACTGGCATAGATGTAAATTTACGGTCTCTAAGGTATGTGTTTATGTGTGCATGTAAAATTGGACATGCATATTTGCATGCATCTATGTGTGTGTGTACATATGTTTTTAAAGGTCTGTCCAGAAAATGTTCAGTTATTGTTAATATAATGACAGTTTGCATGACATCAATGTAAACTGACAGTCAAGGCAAGTGGACTGGAATGTTCACACATGAATAATGACAACTTCACTGTACTAGTCAGTGGGGGCAGTACATGCCATTGAGTGAGCATGTGTACTGTGTGGCCATCACATTGAAAATGACTGAGTAGAGCAATGAATCTGCATCAAACTTTGCATTAGGCTTGAATTTTCCTCTGTGAAATTATTTAGGTGATTCAGAAGGCCACATCTATGGGCAACTGATGATTGGCAGCTTTATCATGAGCACACCCACTCATGCATCATGTCTCATGCAGAGTTTTTTTGTGAAACATCAAATCACCCAGGTGACTCTGCCCCACTACAGCCCAGGTTTGGCATCCTGTGTTTCTGGTTTTTCCCAAAATTAAAATCATCTTTGAAAGAGAAGATATTTCAGATCATTGCTGAGATTCAGGAAAATACAACGGGGCAGCTGATGGTGATTGGGAGAACTATGTGAGGTCCCAAGGTGCCTACTATGAAGGGAACTGAGGCGTCATTGTGTACAATGTTTCTTATATCTTCAATAAATGTCTGTATTTTTCTTTTAGAAAATTCTAATTATATTTTATTGATTATGCTATTACAGGTGTACTGAACAGTAAACAGGATTCCCTCTTTTTCGCTCTTTCCCCCCCCTCCAACTACCTCCTACTCCCTAAAGCAATCACCCCACAATTGTTCATGACCATGGGTAATGTGTATAAGTTCTTTGGCTACTCCCTTTCCTGTGCTGTATTTTACATCCCCATGGCTATTCTGCAACTACCTATTTGTACTTCTTGATCCCCTCCCTTCCCATTTGGCAACCTTCCAGTAACTTAACTTCTTTTCTCTTACTTTTAAGAGTCACTCTTCCTCTTTAACTTTTGACCTTTTAGTAATGATGTGTCTTGGAATGGGCCTCTTTGCATCCATTATATTCAGGACTCTCTGTGCTTCCTGGACTTGCATGTCTATTTTCTTCACCATACTAAGAAAGTTTTCTTTTACTATTTTTTCAAATAGATTTCTAATTTCTTGCTTTTTCTCTTCTCCTTATGGCAACCCTAGGAGTCAAATTAATGTTTGACTTCTTAAGGTTGTCCCAGAGGCTGTTTATACTATCCTCACATTTTTTTATTCTTTTTTCTTCTTGTTGTTCTGCATGGTTGTTTTTTGCTGCCTTATGTTCCATATCATTGATTTGATTCTTGGCTTCATCCACTCTACTGTTGTTTTCCTGTAAATTGTTCTTTATTTCAACTAGTGTATCCTTTGTTTCTGACTGGGCCTTTTTATGCTGCTGAGGTCCTTCACTAAGTTCCTTGAGCATCCTTATAAATAGCATTTTGTACTTTTCATCTGTAGATTGTCTACCTCCCTTTTGTTTAGCTCTTTTTCTGGAGTTTTGATCTGTTCTTTCATTTGGGTCATGTTTCTTTGTCTCTTCATCTTGGCAGCCTCCCTGTGTTTGTTTCCATGTATTGGGTAGAGTCGCTTTGACTCCGTGTCTTGGTAGTGTGGCCTAATGTAGTAGGTGTCCTGTAGGGTCCAGTGGCAGAGCTTCTCCTATCACCCTAGCTGGGTACTCGAGGTGCACCCTTTATGTGAGCTGAGTATACCCTCTTCTGGTAGTTAAGTCTTTGTCGCTGTAAGCAGATCAATGGGAGGGATTTACCCAGGCCAGTCAGCTGCAAGGACTGGCTGTGACCACTGACCACCACCCTCCACAGAGGGTCAGCTGTGCAGGGGCAGGGTAGTGGTGCTCTGACATGGTCTGTAGCTGTCCACTGGGTGCTTGGCCCTGGGGTTTCCTGGGTGGTGCAGGCCAAGATCAGCCCTCACCTGTGTTTTGCCTGGGGCACCTTGCCTGAGCTGTAAAGCAATCAGAGATGGCTGCTACTTGTGCTGGGCTTGGAGATTCCCAGGTGAAGCCAAACTGTGATTCTAATCTGGCTGCAACTAGGGCCCACTGAAGCCAGCTGTTGCTTGTTTGATAGGACTTGGGAGCCAAGACCAGCCATTCTTATGAAAAAGCAGCTTGTGTGGGCCCATAAGTTTGGTGGAATAGAGCCTCTGTGGGTCTCCAAGGTGGGTCACACAGTGTTAGCCAGGTTGATGGAGTCTCAGATATGGCACCAGCCTATGGGCTCTGTGTGGGCAGGGCTCAGCAAAGAGACAATGGCCTCTGTTTCCCCCTATGCCAGACACTTCAGTCTCTCCCTGCGTACCACTGGTGCCCTTCAAGCTGTCACCCCAGTGCTAGAGCTCAGAGAGAGTGAGTCTGAGTAGGTGAGTCTGGATGTGGGTTCCCAAAGAGAAACTACCTAGGGCTCCAGCAGCCTCCTTCATGGTCTCAATCCCCACTGGTTTTTGCAGCCAGAAGTTGTAGGGGCTTATCTTCCTGGCACTGGAATCTTGGACTTGGGGGCCTGGTCCGGGGCTGGGACTCCTCTTTCCCAAGATATCCCTCTCAAATTTTGATTCACATGTATGTGTGACCAGCCAATTCTGTGTCCATGCTCCAACCAGTCTGGATGCATATGTATGGCTTCTTCAATTGTGCAGTTGTCAGACTTCCATTCAACTTGATTTCTGATGTTCCTGATGCTTATTCTATATTTTAGTTGTAACTTTGATGTGGCTGTCTGAAGAGGTGAGCTATGTCTGCCTATATTGCCATCTGGATTGGAAGCCTCTGTTTTTCATATCACATGGCATGATACCTTCTATGCACATATTCAGTAGTTCCCACTTATCCTTGAGGGATTCATTCCAAGACCTTCTGTGGATGCCTGAAATCACAGATAGTACCAAATCCTGTATACACTGTTTTTTTGCTATACATACATAGCTATGATAAAGTCTGATTTATAAATTAGGCACAGTAAGATATTAACAATAATAACTAATAATAAAATAGAACAATTATAATAATATACTGTAATAAAAGTTATGTGAATGTGGTCTCTCTCTCTCCCAAATATCTTATACTCACCTTTTCACTTAAAAGAAACACTTTGTGGCTTCTCTTTGGCATATTTATGTCTTGCCAACACTGCTACTCTTGTGTTTTGAGGCTGTTATTAAGTAAAATAAAGGTTATTTGAACACAAGCAGTGTGATCAGATAACTGATGATAGCCTCTGGGACAACTTCCAGCATTCCAGCATGCTCATCAAAAAGGTGCCAAAAGGAGAAGAGCAAGAAATTGTAAATTTACTGAAAAAATAATGAAAGAAAACGTCCCTAATTTAGTGAAAGAAGTAGACATTCAAGTCCGGGAAGCACAGAGAGCCCCAATCAAGTTGGACCCTAAGAAGACCACACCAACACACATCATCATTAAAATGCCTAGGGTTAAAGGTAGAGAGAGAATCTTACAAGTGGTGAGAGAAAAGCAGAGAGTTACCTACAAAGGAGTTCCCATAAGATTGTCAGCTGGTTTCTCAAAAGAACTTTGCAGGCTAGAAGGGATTGGCAAGAAATATCCAAAGTCATGAAAAGCAGGAACTTACAGCCAAGATTGCTCTACCCAGCAAAGACATTATTAGAATTGAAAGGTGGATAAAGAGCTTCCCAGACAAGAAAAAACTAAAGGAGTTCATTATCACCAAATCATTACTATAAAAAATATTAAAGTAACTTATTTAAAACATGGAAGAAGATAAAAAACCATGAACAATAAAAAGATAACAAACTCATAACTATAAACAACTGAACCTAAAAAACAAAAACTAAGCAAACCACTAGAACAGGAACAGAATCACAGAAATGGAGATCACATGTATGGTTATCAGTGGGAGGGGGAGAGGGAGAATAGGGGGGAAAGGTACAGGGAATAAGAAGCATAATTGGTAGCCATAAAATAGGGGAGGTTAAGAATAGTATAGGAAATGTAGAAGCCAAAGAACTTATATGTACAACCCATGGACATGAACTAAGGGGTGGGAAGGCTGCAGGGTGGGGGGTGGGTACAGGGTGGAGGGGGGAGAAAGGGGAGAAAAAAATTGGGACAACTGTAATAGCATAATCAATAAACTATACTTTAAAAAGTTGCTTAGATTAGAAGAGTTATATAACAATGTTTGCTTTCTGTGGATCCATCTTAATAGGTTTTTTATTCTTTTTACTTTGTCTAAATAATATTTTTAATGTTTGTTCACTTGGTATGCAAATAAACATCAACAGCTCTGAGATCTTGTGCAGTTCTCTTCATTTTGAGATAGACTAAAATGATCTATTTGAACATCATGTATTTTACTAGTAAGTAATAATAACACAAGATACATCTATCGACTTCCGGCCAAATGGAGGCATAGGTAGACACACCGTGACTCCTCGCACAACCAAAAGAAGGACAACAACAAATTTTAAAACAAAAAACAACCAGAACTGACAGAAAATCGAACCGTATGGAAGTCTGACAACCAAGAAATTAAGAAACATACATCCAGACTGGTACGAGGGGCAGAGAGGACTCACGAGGCGGGGTGGTGGCTGGTGGATCCGGGAAAGGCACAGCTGGCCAGGAGAGGTGGTGGCTGCAGACCGGACGTTCCATTCCTTCGTGAGAATAAACAGGGAGGAACAGCTGGGGAGCGAGACAGACCCCGCAACCCAGAGTTCCAGCGTGGGGAAATAAAGCCTCAAAGTCTCTGACTGAAAACTCCTGTGGGGGTTGAGGCGGCGGCAGAGGGAGAAGCTCCCAGCCTCACAGGAGAGCTTGTTGGAGAGACCCACAGGGTCCTGGAGCGTACATAAGCCCTCCCACCCGGGAACCAGCACCAGAACCAGCACCAGAAGGGCCCAATTTGACTGTGGGTAGCGCAGAAAGTCACTGAAAACTGGCAGAGAGCGGAGCAACCGCCATTGTTCCCTCTCGGTCCCCTCCCCCACAAACAGCATCACAATGCAGTGCAAATAAAGATACATCTATCATGTTTCTCCTCTGACAAGTACTATTTTTTTTGTTTTTGTTTTTATTTTTTTAAATATATTTTATTGATTATACTATTACAGTTGTCCCATCTCCTCCCCCCACCCCCCTCCCTGCACACCCCTTCCCCCCACACTCCCCCTCTTTAGTTCATGTCCATGGGTCATATATATGAGTTCTTTGGCTTCTACATTTCCTATACTATTCTTAACCTCCCCCTGTCTATCTTCTA
>VMDR010034869.1:0-10939 GCA_007922815.1 Macrotus californicus | reverse complement strand
ATGCAGCTTCATTCATTCTCTTAAGGACATCCTTGTAATTTATTTAATGATTCCTCTACCAGTGGACATGCTTCCTTATTATATATTTTTTACTTTATTTAAATTACATGAATGTTGAGTAAATTTATATACACAAGTCAACTTTGTAGATCATTGAATTTTTAAAACACCAAACTGTTTCGTATTAGTTTTAGAGAAATACTACAGAAAACAGACTATTTATACATGACTCCGTTGCTTGGTATGTATGTCGTACACTCCACAGAGCTCTCAGAAATCTGATTTGTGGAACTATTTATCCACGGGTGAAGTAGCCCGTTTCTATTAAGTCATTGTGTTCTTTTTTTTTTTAAATAGAGCTTAATGAGCCCTGGCTGGTGTTGGGTCCATGGATTGAGTGCTGGCCTGTGAACCAAAGGGTCACCTTTTCGTTTCCCACCCAGGGCACATGCCTGGGTTGTAGGCCAGGTCCCCAGTAGGAGGTGCTCGAGAGGTAACCACACATTGTTTTTTCTCCCCCTCTCTTCCTCCCTCCCTTCCCCTCTCTAAAAATAAGTAAATGAAATTTTAAAAAAGTAAATAGAGCTTAATGAGATATAATTCACATACCTTGCAGTTCATTCATGTAAAGTGTATAGTTTAATGGCATTTAGTAGAGTCTCAGAGTTGTGCATCCATCACCCCAGTCAGTTTTAGATTTTTAAAAATTTTTTTATTGTTGTTCAAGTATAGTTCTGCTTTTTCCCCCCATGCCTCCCTACCACCCCAGCCTTCCCCACCTCCTTCCCGTTCCCCCCTCCCCCCATTGTTATTGTCCATGTGTCCTTTATAATTTTCCTGCAAATTCTTCACCCTTATCCCCCATTATCCCCTCCCCTCCCCCCTCTGGTCACTGTCAGCCTATCTGAATTTCAGTGTCTTTGGATTTATTTTGCTTGCTTGTTTGTTTTGTTGATTAGGTTCCTGTTAATGGTGAGATCATATGGTATTTGTCTTTCAGAGTCTGGCTTATTTCACTTAGCATAATGCTCTCCAGTTCCATCCATGCTGTCACAGAAGGAGCTCCTTCTTTCTTTCTGCTTCGTAATATTCCATTGTGCAAATGTACCATAGTTTTTTGATCCATTCGTTTACTGATGGGCACTTAGGTTGCCTCCAGCCCTTGGCTATTGTAAATTGTGCTGCTGTGAACATTGGGGTGCACAGGTTCTTTTGAATTGGTGTTTCAGGGTTCTTAGGATATAATCCTAGCACTGGAATTGCTGGGTCAAAAGGCAGTTCCATTTTTAGTTTTCTTAGGGAATTTCATACTGTTTTCCATAGTGGTTTTTACCAGTCTGCAATCCCACCAACAGTGCACTAGGGTTCCCTTTACTCCACATCCTCTCCAACACTTGTTATTTGTTGCTTTGTTTATGATGGCTGTTCACAATGGTGTGAGATGGTATCTAATTGTGGTTTTAATTTTCATTTCTGATGGCTAGTGATGCTGAGCATCTTTTCATATGTCTCTGGACCCTCTGTATGTCCTCCTTGGAGAAGTGTCTGTTCAAGTCCTTTGCCCATTTTTTAATCGAGTTGCTTGTCTTCTTTGAGTGGAGTCGTGTAAGTTCTTTATATATTTTGGAGATCAAACCCTTGTCTGAGGTATCATTGGCAAATATGTTTTCCCATACGGTTGGTTCTCTGTTCATTTTAATGCTGTTTTCTTTAGCCGTGTAGAAGCCTTTTATTTTGATGAGATCCCATTTGTTTATTCTTTCATGTCCTTTGCTCTAGGGGACATATCAGTGAAAATAGTGTTGAGTGGAATATCTGAGATTTTCCTGCTTAGGTTCTCGTCTAGGTCTTTTATGGTGTCATGGTTTATATTTAAATCTTTTTCCACCTCAGAAGACTTCTTATCATACCCAAAAGAAACTGCTGCCCCACCCATCCATCACTTCCCTAACCTTCTCTCTCCCTATCTACTGGCCTCCTTTCAACGCTGGGCAACCACTGATCTGCATCTGTCTCTCAAGGTTTGTCTCTTCTGGACACTTCATATAAATGGAGTCATATGAACCATATAACATGTGGCCCTTATGTTTTTAATTTTTCTCTGTAAAAAAAGGTAATTCAATGTAAAATATTTGCTTGTGTGCTTCTTTGGGCATGTATGGTAGTTTTCTTTGCAGTGAATTTCTAGACATGTCTTATGTGAAAACATAGTTGACTTTTGATTTTACTGAATATTGCCTTTGGGGAGAAAAATGGGATTGTAAATTTATACTCCAGCTAGCCATTTGACACTACCCATTTTGCAAGACCCTCTGTATCAACGGGCATTTCCAATATTTTTCACTGTTCATATGGTAGATGGAAAAGTATTGTGTCAATTAGGGAAATGGCGCATATTTATTAGTCTTTTAAAATTTCCTATGAATTTCTCCTTTGTTGAAGTTGGGTTGTTCCTTCTTAATTTTTAGGAACTCTGAGTATTCTGGGTATTAATCCTTGGGCTATTGTGTGTTGCAAACATTTTCTGCCTTCGTCCTGTAGCTTCTCTGAAGCTCTGTCTCTGCCAGGTGTACTGGGAGTTTCTTTTCCACAAGTAGCCTGCACTGCTAGCGTAGCAGATAATGCTAGTTCTCTTTTTCTGTGGAACAAGACCGGATGTGTAAGAAAGCAATACAGACATAGCGTACTTACAGTTGTGCATGATTGCACACCCCTCACTGTCCAGCTAGCATGATTGGCAGTTAGAGGATGATCCTCCTGGGAGCTGATGGTTTTGGCATGATCAAGCCAAACAGAAAGCCCCAAACAAATAGTTTTATTTAAGGCCCACAGATTTATATGTGGCTTTCTTTGTGGCTGTATTTTCCTATAACTGAATTAAATTGGAATTATTTTAGAGTATAGAGCTAGTGGTCAGATTTCCATACAGAGAGGGTCTACTTTGAACCTTCAGGCTCTACTACTTAGCAGCTGGGCAGTAATGGAAGACCAACAGTAGAAGACCAAAGAAGTCTTGATGTAGTACAACAGGAATGCCATGTGAGTGGGCTCCCAGCCAGTTTAATGGGAGATGCACGTAGCCAATTCATGTAAAAATCATGAAAGTGATAAAACCAGAACACTTTATAGTCATGGTACTGATTAAGCCATAATTCCATTGCTAGTAATATGACCAAAGGAATTCATAGAGCTACTGGAGGCTGCCTGGCTAACCTGGCAGGCTAGTCCTGAGGGACACCCAGATCTTCTGTACAACAGCAAGGGAGCATCTGTCTGTGAGGATTAGGACAGGCTTGTCCAGGTAGATGTATGGGGTTGGCAGCCAACGTCCAAACACTGGGACCATCTTAGTTCTGACCTACTGGAGAGCTGTTCTTTGAGCAGTGCCTTCAAACTCATGGTGGTTTTCTGTTTTCTTTTTCTTCTCTTTTTCTTTCTTTTCCAATTTTTATTGATTTAAATGGTAATACAATTGTATGGTTTTCAGGAAGTACAATTCTATAACACATCATTTGTGGATTGTATTGTGTGTTCACCACCCCAAGTCAAGTCTCTTTTCATCACCATTCACTGCCCCTTTACATTTTTCTACCTCCCCTCAATGGTGGCTTTCTTTTCATTTGGTGAGGGGCATATGCCCAGAGGGAACATTTGGGAATAAAATTCAGAGTCCACCATGGCCTTCAAGGCCCTTCACAGCCGTGCCCTGCGCACCGTCTGAGCCTCCTCTCCCATCTTCTTCCTTGCCACCCTGTCTAAAGAGTGCTTCTCTAGGGTCTCTGCCCTGCTGGCTCCTTTTCATTTGTGGTTTGGACTTGGATGTTGCCTTTTCCCTCGTGGCCGATTGTATGTCTCCAAGTCCTGTGACTCTGTCAGTACTGGTCCCCCCTCGATGCAGTTGTGCCCTCTTGTCCCCTCCCATAAGTAAGCAAGCTGCGGAGAGCAGGGAGCTCATCTGTCTGTTCCCTGCGGAGCCCCAGGGCCCAGTCCAGCTCTCTACCCACACAAGACTCTACATAGGTTGACTAACTTCTGAGAGAAGGGTGTGGGTATTGCCCAGCCCCTGCTAGAAATGGGATGGGTGCCTTTACCTCCCAAATTGTTCCTATCTGGAAAGACATGTTAGAACAGATTAGAATGTCTTCTTTGTTATTACTGTAATTGCAGGCAGGCCAGGCATGTCCACCATTTAGGGGGATGCTTGAAGTCCTTGGTAATGGAATGATAATGGATTAGAAGTGATCTTTTTGAAGTAAAGGCCACATTCAGATCTTGACTGCTTCCTGGAGGTTTTACTTTCCTAGTCAGGCACACAGAGAATGAGGACTGGAAAGTGTTTTTGTTTCCTCAGGGCCACTGGGCAGTGTGGTGTTTCTGACTGGGAGAGTGAGCTCGTTGGCCAACAGGGACCATGTTGCCTGGTGAGCACCTTCTTCTCCCCACTTGCCACGAGTGTGGTAGACTTGGGGCACCACTGAATCCTCAAAGGGAGAAAAGGCTGATTGTCAGACCTGGGCTAGGGTAGAGTAACTGAGACCTGCGAGTCCTCACCATGTTGGTGCCCTTGTAAGAACTTCAGTGCCCGATGAGCTCCAGGGTCTGTCCAAGGACTGACTGTATTCCGTGGTATTGTCTGAGGCTCAGTGTTGTGTTAGTTGACTCCACAGTTACTGAATTTTCCCACAGAATTGTATGTTTTCTTCAAGTGTCAGAAAGTCGTTTCTCAGCTCTCAGGAGGCTCTGGTTTCGTCAGGAGTGTGGCAGCTCCCAGTCTCACATCCCTCGTGACTGCCCATTCCCTCCTGGTTGCTGTGTCCCACAGGTCATTGCTGCCCTGTCTCTTCCGGTTGCCCTCCCTCCCTTTATAACTGACCCAACGGCTGCTCCCTGATCCTCAGTTGTCCTTAGTACACTTTCTGTCTTTGTCTAGTGGGTAGCCAGCTGCCTTTTTTCTCCTCCGTGAGCTTGGAGCTAGGTTCCATACATTGAGGATTTATTCTGGGCTGGAAAATTGGGAAATTGGTTGTATTTGAGTGCCTTCAGATAAGTGAGAGTTGGAGAGTGTGTGTGAGAATTGGAGGAGTTCTCTTGAATAGCATGTGAACTTTGTGCAGAGGAAGGTCTTGTGATTTGGCTGTTGGGAGCCATTTGGTAGTGTTCTGGTTCTTAGATGCATTGTTGATAAATACTATTGGAAAGAGCATGGTAAACTACTTGGGGGGACCAGACCTGTTTGAGAAAGACCTGATTACAAAATGTGTAGCAGGGCAGAAATCATGGTGCAGAGTTGTTTGCTGTGCATCATGCAGGTGGCAAAAAACAAAAAAGCAAAAATTTCTCCGACCTGGAAACAGTTATCTGTAAGGGAATGGTTGAGTAAATCATGACGAAGTGTTATGGTGCTCTTCTAAATAAAATCCATGTACAAATTCATGCATATGTGTATGTTTGCTGACTGAAGATAGCTATGTTATCCATGTGATTGGGGTACCATTTTTCTGTTCCTGAGAAAAAAGTGCATGCACCCGTGCATCTGTGTCTATATGTGAACATTGAGAAAGCCTCTGAGGTGACATATCAAGCAGTGTCTTCAGAGGGGGGGAGGTCATTATTTCCCCTGATGCATCTCTGAACCCCTTGCCTTGTTACTCTGAGCATTTCATTCTTTAAAATCCAAAAGTAGAAATAAGTATAAATCCAGGACCTGTACGAAAATATTTATAGCATCTCTATTCATACCATTCCCAAATTGGAAGTAACCTAGGTGTTTGCAGTGTAAGTCTCAAGGGAGGTATGCTGAGTGTCAAAGGCCTTTCAAAAGGTTACCTACCTATTGGTTTTTCCTGTAATTTGTTGTTTAAAAGTTTTTATTTATTTTTAGAGAGTGGGCAAGAGAGGAAGAAAGAGAGGGAGAGAAACATCAATTGGTTGCCTCTTGCACACCCCCAACAGGAGACCTGACAGGGAATTGAACCAGTGACCCTTTGGTTTGGAGGAAGACACTCAGTCTACTGAGCCACACCAGCCAGGGCAGTTTTTCTGTAATTGCATTGAAGTGATAAATTATGGATATGGAGATTAGTCATTGCTGGGGCTTATTTTGAGGGGTCAAGTGAAGGCCCATCCAAGGGACATGGCTGTGGCTATGGAAGTGCGCACTCTGAGGGACCTTGTGTTGGGACTGTTCAGTATTGACTGAGAATTTCAGACATGCTTCTGTGGATGATTCATGGTGAAGTTTTTCACTTATGGTTCTGCTCAGGCTTGAAGGTTTGCTGTATTGTCTTTTTTTAAAGTAATCGTTAGTCCTGGCTGGGTAGTTTAGTTGGTTGGAGCATCCAAATGTGCCAGGGTTGTGGGTTATACATTCCATCCCTGATCTGGGCACATACAAGAATCAATCCCTGAGTCCTGGCTGGTGAGGCTGGCTCAGTGGCTTGGAGCGTTATCCTGTAGACTGGAGTTTGTGGAAGGTCGTGGGTTTGATTCCCAGTCAGAGCATGTACCCAGATTGCTGGTTCCATCTCCAGCTCAGGCACCTATGAGAAGGCAATCAATCCATGTTTGTCTCCCTTTCCCCCCCACTCCCTTTCTCTTGTTCTAAAAGCAATTTAAAATAATGTAAGAGAGAGAGAGATGACAGGAGGAAGACCAAGCAGAAGGGCGAGGACAGGGGAGAGCATGGGGGAGGTGTGTGAGCTGGAATTCAGCGTGAACCGGTAGAGCTGAGATTAAGACGTGCAGTTAAAGGCTCTGCCTGGCCACCTCGGGGACTAAGTTGGTAATCTGTATTTTGACACTTTAACCCAGTTGTGGCTTTGCTCACTGGGTTGTGTCAGCACTTCAGAATGAGTGGAGAGTTAATGTGAGACATGGCTGGCTCTTTGTGTACCAGGATCTTTGTAGAAGGCTGTGAAGTTTTATTGTTGTGTTTGGTTTCCCCAACCCCAGCCTTTTTGGGAGAGGTTTGAGAAATCTTTATGAAGCAACAGACAGTGTCAAAGGCAACAAATTGGAATAATGTTCTTCATCTGTTAGCTCATCCAGGAGTGACATTCAGGTGCTTGCTTAGTGCTGCATCATTTCCATATCAGTTGGCCATGTTCTCTGGGTTAGTAGTTCTGTTATGACGTCACAAATGAAAGTCAGCAGTGAGGAAAGCAGAACGTAAGCATAGGCATCCTCAGTAAAAGAGGCCGATATAGAGGATTAACACTGAGCCAAGGTAGTCTCTTGTGTGTTTGTAAAGTCACTCTTTAAAAAAAGATATTTTGTACCTTTTTACATACATATTAAAATTATGCTTCTGATACTTATCACGAAGTCTGTTGTCAAAGGGCTTACCAATCACAAACAATGGAAACAATCTTTGTAACTTTTTGAGTGTCATGTGTACATTTTACATCGGTAACCGCTTTTTTCACCCTGCAGACGTTTGGCCTATCAGGGACATTTTGTCTCTTTTCTGAGTCATTCCATATTGTCATTGGCATTTGACAAACATGTCTCCAGTCTTACTTGAGCTCATTGTGTATCAGAAAATAAGTGTTCATATAGGCCAAATGAGAATTGACATATCTGGGAAAATTCCAGCTAGGCAGTGCATAGAATTCAGTAACAGGATTACTGTATAAAGCGACAAATACATGTACACACCAACCTTGCACTTTGATGCGAAAGAAGGCAGTTTCTCTTTTAGGATATTTCTGGAAGCCCAGTAGATTTTTTGTGGGTTTTGGGTACTTCCATCATTTAATTCTGGCTTGGGGATTCACTGTCTTAATTAAAACTTTAATCCTCTTGTTGACCTAACTCATTCATGAGGAGCTTCTTAAAACTGGATATTGAGTCGCTCAAGAGCTAGACTTGAGTAGCCAACTTTTTACAAAGGCCACATGGCAGTTGTTTGGGAGCTCCATGGGGGGATGTGGTGCCATTTCACGGCTATTGGCCTTGACCACCATCTCCATGCTTATGAAGGGTGGGAAAGAGCAAAGTGGTCAGCCCAGCAGAAATGTGTACCTTGGTGTATAAATGTGGGGTTTTTCTCAGGAGAACTCTGTTCAACTGTAGAACTCTGCCTGCCTTCCCTTCTGGGGCCAACTACAGAGTAATCCTGTCTTCTTTAACATACAGGATTTCTCATTTTATAAAGTATAAGGCTTTCTTCACTCACCACGTTGCAGTTAATTCTATTGCTGAAAAACTGTGGTCCACTTTATTCATTTATCCACTGCACACAGTAAGGTGTTGTGGATGGTGATCCATAAGATCTCTTGAATTGATCTTGACTTTTATTACTAATGTAACTTCTGGTGAGAAAGTACTCTGTATCTCAAGTCACGAAAACAGACCTTTAAAGATACTTACTTTCAGCAATAATCTGAATTCATCTGGACCTCAGAATCTTCAGAATCATGGATCAGGCAAGTTATGACTTGCCACAATTTAGACTGCTTACACTTCCATAACATTGCTGTTTAGGAGCAATGCTTTATTTGGTGCCCAGAGAATTATTTATTGGTCATTTTTCATTTGTGCATTATAAGCCCTATTTTAAAGAAATTGCAGTGGGACGGATTTAAACTAAGGAATGAAATTAAAATACTGGGCATGCATCAAGCAAATTACTTCAAGATTTAGAGTGCTTTCCTCTGATGTGAATGTATGGATATGGTGAATACTCTTTTGCTTTTATAGAACCTCTTAGTAGTGCTATGTATACCCTAAAGGGAAATAACAATTTATATATTCTTGTTTCAACATACTTTATCTTTTTCATCACAGAGGTTGTGTTTATTGCCTGGTGTCCTAATTTTTTTTTAACTTAACATGAGTTACAGAATTTTCCATGTAGGTACTTAAAAAAGGTGTTGCTTACTATTCCATTTGGACTGTATATCATTTATTTCATAAGCCAGAGATTTTTTATCATAAAATATTTTTATGGTGCTTTCATATAGTTAATTTATGAGGATAAATGTGGATGAAAAACATTTCAGTCAAGCAAGGTGCCTGGTTTTTCAGTGCCTTGTAAGCACATATTACTTAGAGTTTAGATTTTGAGGTAGGTAAGCAATGGAACAAAGAATTTCTCCTTATTTTCCTGCCCCAATTTCTCTGTCAGGGTGTGATGGTTGAGGGACCAGTTTAAGAAATACCTATGTTTTTAAAAATAGCTTTTAACACATTGCTAAGTGTATATATTGATATTTAATAAAAGAAGTATTGAGATTGAAAATGATCTTTCTAAATGCAGGTGGTAATACCTGTTTTTTGGCTTCCAAGGGTTTCTAAGGTGTGTGTGTGTGATGCTCAAGAAGGATAAAGTGCAGTTTATATTCAGGAATATTTGAGAGATGGAACCTTATAGTTTGGCGTTTTGAGACCAGGGGTGCTGTCCGTGGTGCTGAACGTGGCTCATGCTGGAAAGGCTCTGAAATACTGGAGGCCAGGAACACACCTATGTAGATATTTTTAAATCCACACCTCCCATGTGTAGCTGAGACTCTTTAATTTCTCTTGAAGTGTCTGATGCCCCAGGGAAAGCTGAGTGCACAGGCAAAATGGGGGCCGGCATTAGCTGCAGTGAGCTGTTCGGATATCTGGAACAAGGAAAGGACCTAAAAATGTGAAGTACGGCCCTTTTGGCCAATAGAGACTATTTAAGTTTTGTTTTGCCATATTCTAAAAAATGGACCTATGCTAGTGTAAGGAGATTGTTTTTAAATTAATGAAATCATGATGAGAATTTATACCTTCTATTTGTCAGTCATTTCCTTAAAAGCTTTTAAAAGATTTTATTTATTTACTTTTAGAGAGGGGGAAAGGAGGAAGAAAAAGAAGGAGAGAAACGTCATTGTGTGAGAGAAACTGCAATCAGTGCTTCTTGCATTTCCCCAGCTGGGGAGCTGGCCCGCCACCCAGTCATGGGCCCTGACTGGGACTTGAACCTGCAACCTTTGCATTTGTGCAATGATGCCCAACTGACTGAGCCACACACCAGTCAGGGCCATTACTTAAAAGTTTTGTGTGTGCACTTCTGATTATATATAAATGTTTTTCAGGCCAGATTTCAGCAAGCATTCAGAAATACAAAACCGGTTTATTAGGTTTCACTGTCCTTTCTGGACTCTATACATACCAGTCCTCCCAGGGTCCTCCTTCCCAACTCCCTGTGCTCCCCAAAATACCAGTCCTGGTTTTTGCATGGATTTATACTTCAATTATACAATAATTGTCCAGACACACTTTGAGAATGACAATTTATATTTAAAGGCAGTGACATGTATCTGTAGTAAAAACATCTAATGTACACCCTTTTGTATGTATTTAGTAAATCCTCAACAATATTTTCTCTAGGGTCGATTGAGTTTGAATGAATAGGAAACCTACTTCAAAATAAATGTCATTGCGGATGGAGCAGATTATTGTGTTGTGTTCAAGTACACTTAACATTTTGTTATCAGCCAAAGTTCATATTTAGTAAACATACTAGTGAGTACCTTTGGGGTTAGAGTGCAATTATTATGGCACAGCTGGAAGTTATTAGTGCCTTGAAATCATAAAAAGTACTGAATGTTTTTGTTTATTTAATTTAATTCTTGAAGGTAAAAAACCATGGGATTTCTTTGTTTTCTTTAAAGCCGGAGATACAGATGACCCACCAAGAATTACTCAAAATCCTGTTATCAACGGGAATGTAGCCATGAGTGATGGGCACAACAACACAGAAGAAGATATGGAGGATGGTAAGTACATGTGGATTGCTTACTTTGATTGGGCAGAGAACTCTGTCAGAAACACAAATAGATGTGATGTGCATTTCTTCCTCACGTACTTCTGAGTTTCTTAAAAGCAGCTAGTTTTTTAGGAGGTTGTAGCTGAAGAAAAATTAGCCTGTTTTGTTGCTGAACTTCAAGATTACCGACAAATTTCA
>VMDR010034868.1:0-10936 GCA_007922815.1 Macrotus californicus | reverse complement strand
TCTTCATCTCCCATTTATTCCATTGTGTTGTGAATCCCCCTCATTAAAGTCATGATATTTATCCATTTGAAGGTCATTATTTCAAAGTTGATTTCTGATTTGAGTCAACAGGCTGGAAGTAGACTTGAGAATCAAATTGATATGGAGAGTAAAAAGAATCCTAACTTAAATTCCCATTGACAAACACACAGAGTCAGACATGAGCAACTTGATAATAGTTTTACTTAGGGAAAGTAACTTCCAGGAAGAAAGTGAGCAGGAGAGCTTATCCCATTGGTTGGGGTTGAAAGGAAATGGGAGACAGAAGTGGAAGTTAGCCATGAAAGGCATGACGGCAGGCTGACGTCTGCGAGAGGAGTGACATGACACTCGATTGAGGGAAAAGCAAAATTCAGGCAGAGAAGGGACTTTTGTCCCATTCTCAAAAGCTGTCCCAGACATCCACTAGATCAGTGGCAGCGTGGTAGACAGAGAATGAAGCTGAATTGACACTCCTGGGCTCTCCTGTGGCCTGGGAACAACAATAAAATGATGATGATAAGGGTTTATTTTGTGCCAAACTGTATTCTAATCCCTTTGCATATTAATCCTTTAATTTTTACAAAAAAACCTATAAAGGAATTTTTTTTTCATCCTCATCCAAAGACATGTTTATTGATTTGGGAGAGAGACGTCGATGTGAAAGAGAAACATCGATCAGTTGCCTCCCATATGCACCCTGACCAGGGATCCAACCTATAACCTTTGGTGCACAGGGTGACACTCCAACCAACTGAGCACCCAGCCAGGGCGGAAGTTATTATGATGATCTTCGCTTCACATACGGGATACATAAGCACAAAGAGATTAAATAACTTGCCACATGCTATTTTCTACTTTTCTACTAGTTAACACCAACCATCAACCCTGTGCTTACCAAGCACAGTTGTAAGCACTTTACATGCATTAACTCATGTAACCTGACCAAGGATCCTACCTAGAAGACACGCATTATTTTTAACCCCATCTTAGAGATGAACAAATGGAGACTCATTTACCTTAAGTAGCTTGTCTGAAGTCGCTCAGCTGGTAAGTGGTAGCATTGGACCTCAGACTCAAGCAGGCTGGCTCTGGAATCCATGCTCTTAATCAGAAGTCTTCAGTTTCCCCAGCAGGGGATCCAGAACTTAGAAAATCTGAGTGGGGACTGAGCAACAGGTATATAGTGACCCCGTGGTCAAAGGGTATAAACTGGACCTCCAAACCTGAGACCTAATGGAAATCAGAGCTAAATTTAGAGTGTCCACAGAACCAGAGTGCAACAAAGTGGGTCCAAGTCAGCAAGGGAGGTGGCTGAGCTCCCTGGGAGATTTAACTATGCCAGAAAACAGATGCTGAGTCGCACCATCCGTAAACATCGGTGTGGACCACCGCAGAGTATGAGGCTAGAACGGCTA
This sequence comes from Macrotus californicus, assembly GCA_007922815.1. Lineage (NCBI taxonomy): Eukaryota > Metazoa > Chordata > Mammalia > Chiroptera > Phyllostomidae > Macrotus > Macrotus californicus. Next base: position 9,500 of record VMDR010034868.1, on the reverse strand, counting down.
CACTTCAGCACACAGCCACCAGGGCACACTTTGAACTGAGCACCCCATCCCACCCCAGTGGGGACCAGCCAAGCACCAGCATAAGGTTAATAGCGTTCACACCCCCACCCTCCAGAAACACAAGTCCACAAGGTCATTTAAGCTACCCAAGTGCCATCAGGATGAAGAGCCTGGGAGGAAAGCAATTCTGAAAAATTGAACATTTACCCCCCTCTAGACTGAGTTCAAAACAAAACTATTTAAATTCACAAAAACTAAGACATTTTGGACTGGAAAGTTTAAAATAAAGCTATTTTTACCTGCCACACACTGGGGTGGGATGCTCATGAGGAAGATTAGATCAGTTATTAGAAATAACCTACATTTTCTTTGAACATCTGAGTGTTGTGTGAATACACGTGAGCGTACAACTCCAAAGGACTCCAAGAGCCTGGCTAATGAAACACCTGCAGTATATTTATTAACAATTAGGGTGAGGAAATGGACAACATACTGATCAGATTTGTGGCTGATGCAAAACTGAGAATTATAGTGCATGTATTAGGCAACAGATTTAAGATCTGGAAAGTCAGCCACTGGCTGGTGCAGTAAGACACCTCTAGCCAGCACAGATTTAATCCGGTTAACATTAATTAAACTAAGGCTCATAGAACCAATTGTACAGATGTGTCGCGACCGTTCAAGGCCTGACAGGTTCATGACATTCGGGCAGACGGAAGAATACTTGCAGAGCCGTGGGGATGTCTAGCATGTCTTTATGCATGAGAAGGCGAGCCACACATGCTGCAAGCTGCATGTCTCCCTGCATGTCTCTGCATGGCACATGCCATGGCACCCAGCAAGGAGCCCCTAGCCCCTCTTAAATGCTGGAATAAACAAAGCCAGCAAAAATACAGAAAATTATATAACAGAGCATAATTCTGCTCATGCGAGCCCACTTCATGTTATGGGAACTGTTTATCGGACTCAGTCTCAAGGCCAGGAGAACACTAGTTATCAGGCCTCTCCAAGGCTATGGGAACACTGCTTCCCTTAGTGACCCAGACACCTGGGTATGGAAGCCTGACTGCTTTCACTTACCCTACAACAGAACACTGGCTGAATAAGTGTCCATGTATTTGAACGTTTACTCTACGGAAGGTGTATATTGGATTATGAGGTCCAATGAAAGAAGAGTGACAACCGTTCTTGAGTCCTTACTATGTCAGGCATGTATACCATCTCATTTAATCCTACGCAGTATACAGTACTATTTCTATTCAATCACATAAAGAAATTGGGGTTCAAACCTCAAGGCCACACAGCTAGTAAGTGGCAGAACCACTGTTCAAACTCAATGTCTGTCTGACTATACCAAACTGTCTCCCCAGTATGGCAATCGGGGAAACTTAAGGGGAAACAATGCTAACACTCAGAACCTTCCTCGGAAACTTAGCTCATCCCCCAGTGTTGCAAACAGAATGTGGCCTGCTCCAGGGTGGGACAGCAGAGATAAAAGGAATCAGATGCCATCAGCAAGACTCTTTCTTAATTCTGAGGTTTTACAATTCTGTCTCCGGAAACTGGAGGAAGCCAGGGTCCCTGTATGAAATGGCTTTTCCCACAGTAAAATACGCCCCCAAATCTCAGTGCCTTACAATAACAAATCTTCTGTTTTTCACTCATGACCAGTTGTGGTTGGATGCCAGGTCAGGGTCTAGTTAGCCTCGCTTCGCTTTTCATTCTGGAACACAAGTTCAGGGAGCAGCAACTAGCAGGGTGCATTGTTCACACACAAGGGCAGGAGCTCAAAGCCCGCGTGAAGCCTCTGTTCAGATGTGAGCATCCCCGTATTTGCTCACACTCTGCTCTCTGCCCCAGCAAGCTCTGTGCCTACTCAGTAGCCTGCATTTGAACTGCAGCAGATCTCAACCATTGCCCTGTTAGGAAAAGAAATCAGTTCTTAAGACTTCTCCATTGCCCTCTGGATGATACTACTTTAGTGAGATTTTGTTTCCGTTCAGTTTTTGCTTGTTCATTTTGTTTTGCTTTCTCTTTCCCTTTGAAAAAAAAAAAAAAAAAAAAACTATCAGAGGCAACAGCAACCCCAGAGCATTCGGAACTAAAGGGGCGAGTAGAATGAGGTGAATGGAAATATTACAAATCTCCCCATAGTTTCCAGGCTATGATGAAAGGGCCATGACAGTTATGTATTGCATCTTTAGCAATGGATACTTATTATTTATTTCTTTCCACTTTAGATACTTTATTCACATATAAGCCTCAGGAAACATTTACAAGGACTGTTGGAAAAAAAAATTAAGAAAGCTGTTATCTATTTATTCCAGGGCAGATTTACTTCATTTATTTGTTTGTTGTTTGTTTGTTTGATTGATTGATTGATTGATTGACTTATACATCCTAGTTCAGCTCAAGCCCCCGGGCGTGCTCACATCAATTAAAACCACAGATAGAAGCAGAATGCTGAATACAAACAAAATCAACAATTGATGGACAATCCCCACTGTAAAGCACTTCAGCAGGACCTTCAAATCATTTCTCCTCACTGACCCCCTTGGGGAGAAAGCTGAGTTAACAGATGGTTAAACAATGTTAAGAGAAGAGAATACAACATTAGTGCTATAAATGGAGAAAGAAAGAAAAACAGTGTGCAAAATCCATTGCATAATTCATCAGTAGAGCTGTAGGTTTCACTGGTGAACTTGGGGCTGGAGTTGGATACAGCAGTAATCTAGCAGAAGTAACTGAGCAGACACCCCGGTTCTAATGATGAAGAGAAAAGAGGCCAAGAATGAGTAAGGATCAAATATTAAGTAAAATTATGTACATAGTAATATCCCATCATCTGGATTTAATAAGAATCTGGCCGAAGTGAGTGATCTGGTCTGGATTTTTACTTCACTACAGAAGTTGGCTGTCCCTAATCACAAGCTGCTGTACCTGAGCAGCCTGGGAGCAGCCGTGCACCGTGGTGAGATCCTGAAACGAAGACTAGGATAAGGCCGGCAATTTTGATTTTTGGTGTGGTGTATCAGTGAAAATTGTAATATGAGATTAAGAAAAATTTAACTTTTGTTATTGTTGTTGACTATAATATACTATATAGTAAACACAAAAACCTTAATAACAGGCCAATAAATCTTTACTTACACATCATGTATTCAATACCAGAATGAAAATGTGGAACATTTCCAGCATCAATCAAGCCTCCCTCATGCCCTTCATGGTCAATGTTCCACCCCAGAGACAATGACTGTTCTGACTTCTGTCACCATAAGCTAGTTTTGCCTGTTCTTAAACTTCATATAAATGACTAACAGCATGTATTTTTTTGTATCTGGTTTCTTTCATACCACATTACATTTGTATTACTTATTCATGCTGTTGCCAGTAGCAATAGTGCATATTTTTATTGTTATGTAGTATTCTATTATATTAATATACTACAATTTATTTATCCATTCAGTTGTCAATTGACTTTTGGGTTGTCTATTGTTTTGATGATGATAATGATTTATAGAGCTACTATGAACAGTACAGTACATTACAGTACATGTACTATAGAGTACAGTATATTCTTGGAGCATTTAACTAGGAATAGAATTTTTGAGTCATAAGATATGTATATACTTGGTTTCAATATATATTACCAAAGAATTTTCGTATGTTGTAAATTACCAATTTACATTCCCATTAAAAATATGAATGTTCCATATTGCACTTCATCCTTGTCATCACTTGCTATTGTCAGTCTGTTTTACTGTAGCAATTGTGGTAGGCAGAGGCGTCTCATTGTGGCTTTGGTTTGTATTGTGCAGAGGACATTGCCCGACTTTGTACAGCCCTATTGACCTTTTGAGATTCTCATTTGTGAAACACCTGCTTGAGTTTTTCGTCCAGACCTTCACTTGGTTGTCTGCACCTTTTAAAAAAACTGAATCTGTAAGAATTTATCATATATCATGAATACAAGTTCTAGTTAAGTACATATATTGCCAATGAACTTTTTGTGGCTTGTGTTTCTATTCTCTTAATAGTGTTTTTGATTAAAGAAGTTTTAAATTTTATGGCAGTCCAATCTATCAATCTTTCATTGTTATGGTGAATGTATTTTGTATCCTCCTAAAGAAATCATTGCCTCTCCCAAAATTGTGAGATTCTCTTGTGTTTTCTTCTAAAATCTTTTTTACTTTACCTTTTACATTTATGTCTATCCATCTCAGAAGAAATTTTTTGTCCATATAGATATCCCATCGCACCTTTACAGAAAAGACCATCCTTTCTCTACTAAATTACAGTGATGTCTTTTTTATAGATTAGGTGGCTATACAAGTGTGCATATGTTTCAGGATTCTTTAATCCATCTCATAAGTCTCTTTGTCCACCTTTGCATGAACATCACATTCTAAACTTTTCTACTGTTAGTATAACTTGAACTATACTAATTTAATATTTATCATTATTTGTCTCCTATCTTTTGTGTTTTGGTTAGTTTCTCTTTTTTGTCCTATATCTAAATCTTGTCTGAATCTATCTCTAAAACTTAACTATTTCTCTTCTATGGCTTTATTTCTATCTTCCTGCTAGGTAAGGGGGTCCCTAATGCCACATAGTATAGATACAACATGAGGTTTATTTGGGAAAAGCTCAGAAACAGATAAGTAGCAGAGTGCACACTGCCTCCTGAATTTTATTATTTCATAACATAAGCTGGGTGTAGGTATCGTAAAGGTCCTACGGCCATAGTTTCAGCAAAGAATGACCAGCCTCAGTCAGCAGGCTAGACTTGTTCCCTGGAGCACAGTAAAAGAGAACACGCTTTGCCCCATATACTGTGGTACATGTTTGCAGGTTACTTAGGAGGAGCTGGACAACACCCTTCTCTAAGAAAGGTAGGAAAGGAGCTCTGGTCTCAGAAATATTGCTAAGGAGTCTATGGGCCAAAGCTCAAGGTCTTCATTCCAAGTTCCCTGGGAACAAAGAGATTTGCCCTGCAGGACCACTCACTTCAACCAAAGACCTTTTTCTCAACAAGCTGAGCCTGCTTTCTGCTCAGATATCTAAAGGAGGAAGAGAATGCACCTCCAAGACCATTTAGATTTGTCTAATTCCACTTTTGAAAGAAGTTAAATTGTGTCACTGCACCAACATTTCTTGAATGCCTACTGTGCAGTTGACACTCCACGAAGCCTTCCAGATACAGTTGTACAATATGGTCTCTGCCATGAAGAAGTTCACGTTCTCATCACCAAGCACACTGCAGAGAGATGTGAGTGTGATGATCAGCAGGTGCGACCAGGCCTCTCCTATCTTTCAAAGTGTGACTCAAAATTCCACCATTCTAGGAGTTCAGATGTATTTATAGCTTGTACCTTTGCGAAAATAATAGAAGTGACTAGTTTTTAATTGATCTGTTGCACTATATTTACATCTGCTAATTTTAAAAGCCGATGTATCTACCACTGCCAAATTTAGAAGCGCTCTAAATATTCAGTAGGAAATGAATAGTTAAATAAATTACAGTAAATTAACAGATGAAATATTATTAATATAACACTGAAATACCAAGTAAGAAAACAGAAGAGCATTCCAAATTGTCTTTATGCAAAATAATATTATTAACGGATAAACTATGATGAAAATGGAAAACATGTTGCAGTGATAAATTTTTGGCCAATTACAATTATTTTCCCTTAAAATCCTCTTTAACATTATTGTTTTTACAGTAAATCTAGATTTAAGAGAAAAAATAGAAGTTTGTTTCTTTCTTATTTCTTTTTTCCCATATATTTCCACTGTATATTGATATATACATCAGCAAGCACTTTTCTTTACTTGTGTGCACATATCTGTACGTACGTTAGCTCTCTTTCATTGAAAATAGTTCCTATCAAAATGAACACGGGAGTGGTCCATCTCAGAACAAGCAGCAAAGGAATTTATCCTGGAGTCTTAGACTTTGGCACTGCAAATTCTTTTTGGTTTTGTGCTTCCCATTCCAAGAATAGCTCATTCCACTGTTTCTTTTGAATATACCTACCATGGAGGCCTATGTCAAAAGCACTTCAGCTACCTTGTAGTGAGGGCCTCCCAGCTACACCAGAACTCCAGCCTCTTCTGCTCCTGAAACCGGAAGCTGGGCTCTAGGGTTGGTGGAAGCGGAGAAGGGCAGGCGCTCCTGCCTGGTATTCTTCTCAGGGGAGGGAGCGCCACCACGTAACTGTCCTGGTCTCTCTCTGCACAAGAGGTGCTTCCCAGCCAAGTGCAAGGTACAAGATCTGGGCATGAGGAGCATCATGCCCTTCTCCCCCTTACTGTGCACTTACAGGAGCGGATTTTGTGTCTGTGGGGTCAGTCCTGTCCAGTTTAGTGCAACTGTGGGGGCCATGGGTCTAAATCTGTTCTTCGGGATGAGGCAGCACAGCCTGAGGCAATATGCCACATTTTTCGATATCAGTTTTTTAGCTTCCAATATCTTTTATTCCTTTGTCTTATTTTGGAAATGCTCAGATTTTGTGAAAGGAAGAAAAATGTCATTTATTGGACTCCGTTGAACTCTGCAGTTTGTTAGTTTCTCTGGGAAGTTGACTCTGAGACAGAGACTAGCGAACAAAAAGTTTATTAAGGAATTCTGTTGGACTGTCACCTGTGGTGGAGGAGAGGAAGCAGGATTGGGCAGAGGGAAGATCTAGGCAGTCAAACAATGATTAATTTATTAGGTATAAAGGACCCTACCAACTCTGTGAGGAACTCTGGCCCTCAGACGGTCCTTTCAGAGTTGTCCTGAGTTGGGGTAAGGGGCTGCCCTCTCCATGGACCAGACATCGGATGCTAAGCAAGGAGGGGCCACCTTGAGTGAGACAGCTCTCTTCAGACGAGGACCCTTCACAGAGACAGCTGATACATGAGGCCTTCAACTGGTGGATCTCCCAGAAGATGGGGGATAGCCAGTCCCTCGGTCAGACATGAGGATCCGGGTTTAGCACCTTGACCTCTACAAACCTGACAGGTTCCATGGGCTGTAGCCTAGAGCTGGGCAAACATCTTTATATTTGAGGAGATCCAAAAAAGAATTTCAAGATTATGTGGCTTAGATGTATGTGTATTTATTCTTTCTGAACATACAGGTATACACACACACAAAAATGCACTTTTTATCCCAATATTACAGATCCCTTAAACTGTTAAGATGAGTTGGCAAAAATTAAATTCTAATGAGGTCCTCAAACTGCCACTGTCAGTGTCCAATACGTTTAGTCATTCATTTCTTCAGTGAACTTTGGCAAGTGACTACGAGGTACCCTGTATGAAGATGCTCCCCAGCTTACACCGTTCCTGCCTCCATCGAGGGCTCAGGCTCCCAGCATAAACATTTGTTCTTAAATGAGGTCTCAAAACCTCTGCTCCTTATCCCCTTAGGTCAAGTGTATATGTCTTCATGATGGGAGAACATATCTGCCTTATTTGTCATTTTGTCTCCAGTGCCTTAGACTGGCTGGCACCCAGTAGGTGATTAATAAAACTTGGCAAAGCAATGAATGAGTAAACAAAACTAAAGAAATGTGTCAAATGTTATGACAGATCAAAATGCGATTGAATGTTGCCTGAGGGCTTCAGCAAAGCTTCACAAAGGAGACACACTTGAATGGGCTCTTGCCAGGAATACAGAAGGAGTCTGCCGGTAGAGCGGGGACAAGGTATTCGAGAAAGGGGAAGAGCACTAATTAAGTCAAAGTACAGTAAGTTTAGTGACCAGTTATTCATTCAGTGAAGCCAGAGCACAGGGTGACAAGGCTCTAGATACAGGTTCAGGTCATGACCTGTATGAATTAAACATTTCAGGGGAGAAAAATGGGAATCAGGTGAATGAAACCACAGGCCGAGTCTGAGCCAGAAGAGTGAATACACCAAAGTGGGAACAACACAGGGTGTACCCCCTGATGCGCAGCCCTCACTTCAAGCACGGCAAGCCTCTGTGTACATGAGACACCAATTCAGAGCAAAGGGCATGACGATCTTGAAAATGCCAAAATGGAACACCCTGGCTCTCATGCCTGGTAGCAGCGCCCAAGCTCCTTTTCTTTGCAAGGCAGGAACCCAACCATCATTCTCCTGAAGAGTCCTCTTGCATATATTACAGAAAACTTTTTTTTCCTTTGGTTGAACCTAAATTGTTTTCTAAATAAACATGAGCAATTTGAAGAGGTGCTGAACAAGAAGTTTGGGAGGCATCCAGGTAACACGATCCAACCTCTGCTCAAGCAGATTCAGCAGGAAGCAGGAAGCTGGCAGATCAGAGAGAGAACCCTGTGAGAATTCTCTGCAGCAGGACCCAAAGAAAAATTAAATAGGTTGAGGCTCACCATTAACAAGGTGCAGCTGCCCAGAACCTGAGGGCCTATCATTAACTTTGTTAGTCAGGCACACAAGACGAAGGACTGGGGAAAGTCGAGGAAGGCTCAGGAAAGAAACTGGAACACCTAAAGGAATGTGCCAAACTCCATGAATTTTCTAGTGAAATGGTTGACCATGGATATTGAAAGTTGAATCTTAGTTTTCAAAAGCATTTGGCTAAATGATTGCTAAATTATAATTCCTTAAATTTAGAGTAAACATGGTTCAATATTTCAAAATTATTTTAAATTTGAGATTACATTTAGATGATTGCATATATGGTAGAGATCCAGAGAGAATTAACTCCAGTTACCAGAACTGAGTCAAAACAAAATGAAACAAAATTTAGCAGAGTCCTCAATCATCCTCCTCCAAATATAATTTTTAAAAATATATTTTCATTGTGATTTTTAGAAAACCCAATCAATTCTTAGCTCTAGGCTTTTGGGGTTTCTTATAGGTCTGGGCTTACTCTCTCCTCTTCGCTTATGAGCTTTAACTTAAAAATAATAATACTTTATTTAATTTTTAAAAATGTATATTTACCTGAGCCTCCATTCTAATCATTTTTTCATTTACTCACACACAATATGTTTCGGTATTCTTATTTGGGGAATTATAACCAATAAAACGGCTTGAGGTGGTACAGGTTTTCAAACATTTCAGCAGAACTCCCTTCAAAAATCAAATCATGCTTTTTTATCACATTTATAAAACAAAAAGTAAATGCCTTGGTTGCAAGTGGAGTCAAGGGTGTGAGGAACGGGGTGCAATAAGAATGTGCTCACACCATGTCCTGTTTCCCTCCAGAAAAGCTTGTGGATCTCTCCAAACCCTCAGATTGCTTAGAAACCACAATGTGGCAGAGAAAAGCCTGGACTAAAAATTAGAAAAATTTCTTTATAACCACGGTTCTGTTACTAAGAAACTGGCCTTCACCTGTCCATGTAGCAGCTCTGAGCCTCAGTCTTCCCTGTGTGTGATACAACAAAAGGAGAATAAACTATTTGGAAGTCTCTATCTCAATAAACAAACCTTAGTATCCTGAGAACTAAATGTTACTTGTTGAAATAAATTATGCCTCTTTTATTAAAAGCTTATACATG
>VMDR010034867.1:0-10937 GCA_007922815.1 Macrotus californicus | reverse complement strand
CTTTCCAGAATACCTATTTCTGAGTTGTTTTCACTGTGTGGCATAGATTATTTTATCATCTAAATAGAGTAGAATTTTACTTTAAAAAAATATAAATTTTACAATAAAAGTAGATAGTTTAACATAATAGTGTTTATTTTTATTCTCAAGATAACAAAGGGTGTAACTTTCAGAAACTAGAGTGAGAATTAAAACTTTTAAATTACATATTTGAAGGTAATCATGGAAATAGGAACTATCAATATAACCAAAAGGAATCAAGAAAGTTTCTAGAAAATTCTAGAAGTACATTCTCTTCCTCTTCTTGTTTATTTTGTTTTTCATGGTAATCTGTGTCCTTTGGGGACTCAGTAAATTTAATGCAAACATTTAATGTTTAATGTCCTTCCAACCTGGTGTATGGAGAGCAATTCTCTAAGCAAACTGAACTGACTCTCCTGATTAATGGACTATCTCCCATTCCTCTGTGAACCATACTGGCTGATTCCCCCAGCAAACTGATCCTGAATGCTGCTATATATACTACTCCACATTCAGCCCATGTACTTGAGCTTCCACCAGTTGAGTTGTATGCTTCCCTAGATTCAGTTCTGTTTGATCCCAAATGTGGTCATTGTAATAATACAAAACTACATATGGCTTAAGATGACAAGTTTTGTAGTAACGTGAGGGGCAGGTAGACAGAAAGCAAGATGACTCCTGTCTTAGAACCCTGGAAGAACTTGGGAACTTCGGTATCAGAAAACCTTGAAAGGTCAGTTGAACATCTGTTTATGAAACAGGAAAATGTTGCTATGAAAACTAAATCAAATAGTTCAGAAATCAAATTACTTTTCAAAAAATGATATCAAATCAAAACCCTGCGACAGAATTGGAAAAAAACTTTCAAGGTATAGAAAAATTTTTGCTCTTAGATTATAAGTTCTTTTTCTTACTTGAGAAAACAGGCATTAGGAAACATAGAAGATAAATGAACAGTTATAGCTTTGTGCAAAAGAACATGTAGAACTTCAATCATCAGATTCATACTCAAAGAGAAAGCTTTGGGTATACTACAAAAGATTGGCAAATGAGTATGCATTTATATTGTATATTTGAAGTAAAATTAAAAGTTCAAAGTCTCTATGTATGTATTTTATGATTACCTAATATGACTGACATTTTTTGTTTAACCAACTTTGATGGTTAATTTTCTGTGTCATTTTGCTGGGCCTTGGAATGCCCAGGTATTTGGTCAAACATTATTCTGAGTCAGAGTCTATCTGTGAGGGTAATTTTTTGATGAGATTAACATTTGAATTTATAGATGGAATAAAGCAGATTGCTCTCCCTGATGTGGTGGGTCTCACCCTATCAGTTGAATGCCTAAATATACTAAAAGGGCTGACCCTTCTGCCTGACCACTGAGCTGGGATATTGGCCTTTTCATGCATTCAGACTCAAACTGAAACATCAGCTCTTCTTGTGTCTCAATCCTGCCAGCTTTCAAAATGGAACTGCACCAATAGCTGTGCTAAGTGTCCAGCTTGCTGATTGAATATCAGGGGACTCATACTTGAACATTTATGATATGGCAAAAGAGGAAGAGCAAGCAAAGAAGACTTGAAGACTAGATGATGAAATAAGAGAAAACACAGGAGAATGTGGAATCATTCTATTTCAAAAAAGAAAATTTCAAGGAGTGGCCAGTTATATTAAATGCCAAAACATCAAGAAGGATAAAGTTGAGGCAATTCTCAATGTATATAGCAGCATGGGGATTGGTTGTGACCTTGATAGAAGTAATTTACTGGTATGGTAAGAATGAAAACCAGGTTATAAGAACTGAAGGGAGAATTGTACCCCTAGCTAACAAGGTATATTGAATGCAAGTGTTTACTTCCATTCCCTTTCACAGTAGCATTAAAAAGACAGCAAAAGAGGGGTTTTTTTACATGAAGCAATGAACTCAGAAGATCACAAAAACTAAATGGCAGGAAACAGCAGATGAGAGATTTCAATATGCCTTTGAAAGATGGAAAATGGATAGAAAAGGGATAAGTGGCTTAGTAATCTAGAAAACGTGCAAGTGAATGCAGTAATGTGAAGGACAGGCAGACAAAAAGCAAGATGGCTCCTGTCTTAGAACCCTGGAAGAACTTGGGAACTCAGGTATCAGAAAACCTTGAAAGATCAGTTGAACATCTCTTTATGAAACAGGTCCTCACATCTGCTCCTTTGATCTCCAGCTGGTGTGGGTTACCTGTCCTCATACCAGCAGAAGATGGAAGGAATCTCACTCTCCCGAATGGTTAAATCTTTCTCCAAACAATGATGAGAATGCTCCTAGCCTCATTTGTACACACCAGGTTAGAGAACAGAGGATACCCTCCAAGTACAACTGACTGGCCTGAGATTTAGAAAAAAATGAAGATACTTATATTTGTGTGCCCCTCAATGAAAAATCCAGATGACTTTCAAATGATATTCACCACTGTCATATCTGCTTATATAAATAGAACTCTTAGCATGAAAATTAAGGAAAAAATTAAACATACAAAAACCAGAAAAAATAGAAAATACAAGGATAAAAAAAACTTCAAAAGATATTTCAAAAATATTTTCAAAGAGTTCCAAGGTGATGTTGTACCCACAAAACAAAGGCAGAATGTTATAAAAAGTAAATCATCAAAGTACAAGAATGGTCTTTTGGATATTAAAAATATATGAGAACTAAAGGAATCAATAGGTTGGTTGGAAGGTCAAGTCAAGAAAATCTTTCCAAAAATAGATGAAAAAGAAATGGACAATAGAAGAAACTTAAAACAAGTTTAGAAGATCTGTGCCCTGGCTAGTGTAACTCAATGGATTAAGCTCGGGCCTATACAACAAAGGTCCCCAGTTTGATTCCCGGTCAGGGCACATGCCTAGGTTGCAGGCCAGGTCCCCAGTGGGAGGCAACCACACATTGATGTTTCTCTCCCTTTCTTTCTCCTTCCCTTCCTCTCTCTCTAAAAATAAATAAATAAAATTCTTAGAAAAAAAGAAGATCTGTGTAGGAGGACTAATATCTGAATAATAAGAGTTTCAGAAAGAAAATAGACAGGAAAAGTTGATGAAAATAAAACACGAAAACTCTTAGACCTGAAGGATAGACGTTTCTAGATTAAAATTCATTATCCAACCATACAAATGAAAAGAGGCAAATAAGAAAACAAAATTCCAGCATATTCTAGAGAGAAAAAAATGAGACCATGTCCAAAAGCTAGCCTTTGAGTGGCTTTCTAAGGAATTCTAAATAGTGCTAGGAAGCCTTTGGATCTAAGGAAGAGCAGATTAATACAGAGTGCTCTGAAGAGAACTTTCAGATGATGAAGGGAAATCCCTGCATGATGGTTGTATAGCAAGGAAAGAGAGGATGTGGAATGAGTCAGGAGCTTCAGGGAAACCTGTGGTAAACAAAATTGAAAGGCATTGTTTCCTCTAAGATTGATTCCCAGACATTCCCTCCCCCACATACAGTACCACAATGTAGCAACGTGGGTTGCCCTCACCCTGGCAAATACCTAAGGCTTCACCCCTTACAATGATAACAGGCACTCAGAGACAAAGAAATGTGGCCCAAATGAAAGAATAGATCAAAGCTCCAAAAATAGAACTAAGCAATGAAGAGATAGCCATCCTATCAGATGCACAGTTCAAAACACTGGTACTTAAGATGCTCACAGAAATGGTTGGGTATGGTTGCAAAAGAGAGGAAAAAGTGAAGGCTATGATAAGTGAAAGGAAAATATACAGGGAACCAACAGTGAAGGGAAGAAAACCGGGACTCATATCAACGATTTGGACCAGAAGGAAGAAATAAACATTCAGCCAGAACAGAATGAAGAGACAAGAATTCAAAAAAATGAGGAGAGGCTTAGGAACCTCCCAGACAACTTTAAACTTCCCAACATCTGAATCATAGGGGTACCAGAAGGAGAAGAGGAAGAACAAGAAGTCAAAAACTTATTTGAACAAATAATGAAGGAGAACTTCCCCAATCTGGCAAAGGAAATAGAATACCAGGTAGTCCAGGAAGCTCAGAGAGTCTCATAGAAGTTGGACCAAGGAAGCACGCACCAAGGCACATCATAATTATATCACACAAGATTAAAGATAAGGAGAGAACCTTAAAAACAGCAAGAGAAAGGGAGACCGTTATCTACAAAGGAGTTCCCATAAGACTATCAGTTGATTTCTCAAAAGAAACCTTATAGGCCAGAAGGGGTTGGAAAGAAGTATTCCAGGTCACAAAAGGCAAGGACCTACATCCAAGATTACTCTATCCAGCAAAGCTATCATTTAGAATGGAAGGGCAGATAAAGTGCTTCCAAGGTAAGGTCAAGTTCAAGGATTTCATCATCACCATGCCCTTATTATATGAAATGTTAAAGGGACTTATCTAAGAAAAACAAGATAAAAAATATGAACAGTAAAATGACAACAAACAATATCAACAACTCAACCTAAAAAAATCCAAAAACAAACTAAGCAAACAACTAGAACAGGAACACATTCACAGAAATGGAGACCACATGGAGAGTTATCAGTGGGGAGGGGAAGAGGGAGAGAATGGGGGAAAAGGTACAGGAAATAAGAAGCATAAATGGTAGATACAAAATAGACAGGGGGAGGTTAGGAATAGTATGGGAAAGGGAGAAGCCGAAGAACTTATATGTACAACCCATATGAACATGAACTAACGGAGGGGAACGCTGGTGGGAGGTGTGTGCAGGGTGAAGGGGAATAAAGGGGAGAAAAAATGGGACAACTGTAATAGCATAATGTATAAAATATACTTTAAAACTAAAAATTTAAAGAAGAACTCAGGACCAACAGAAAGGCAGGCAATCAATGAGCCTGGCCCCAACTTTGACCACGGTACAGAAGGCCTTGACCAGCGGCTGTTTGTTCCTCAACTTCTACGGAAGCAGATGGAAGAGGACTATGTGATGAGGGAAGCGTGTGCTTGAGCTACCCAACGTGAGTTTTCCCCACCTACAAAATATAGGCTTCTCTCAAGTGTTATTTATTCAGTTTTTGAAAGCTTTTTTTATCTGTGACCATCAATTTTATTGAGAATTTCCTTAGGTGGGAGACTGCGTTATAGGCAGAATGACGCTACAAAAGACGTTAGTTTCAATAATTGCAGGCTACATTGAATAGTACTATTACATAACACAGGCTTTCAAGCACTCGATTGTTCTCTTTTGTGACAAATCCACTTTTTTGAAGTATCTCTGTGATTTAGGTATTAGATTTATTTTCTTAGCAAATGGCACCAGAATTCCTTTTGGGGAGGAAACTACCTTTGAGGAAACGCATTGATTAGCCACTGGATAGACAATGGGGCCCCCTGGGGTGTGATCTTCCGCAGAGTCAAAGTCACCAAAGAGGCTGGTTAAATTGCCAGTATGAGAATTACAGAGGCAAGTGAGGGAACCAAAGAAGAGAGGGAAGAGAGCAGAGGACAGGAAGAAGAAATCATGATGTGTGCTGAGTGAGAGGAGATAAAAGAGCCAGGAGAAAAAACAGAGGGGCCGAAGAATTTTCTGTGAAGAGGATTGTTGAAGACTCAACAAAAACTATCTGCAACTAAACACCCTCTTCTGCTGGGTGGTCCCACAGCCTATTCTACTGTGGACCACACTCACAATGGGTATCCATGCCAACTTGAGAAAATGCCTGGATCAATTGGATGTTAAATAGAGACAGTGGACCCAGAAGTATGAACCCAGAAACGGGTTTAGCCCTGGGAAGGTTTGTTCTCCAAGAATGAGAGGGCTTTGGATTTCTGCCCTGTGTGAAATGAGAGTCCAAGCCCGGACCCATTTAGATCTCAAAGGGGTAGGAGACCAACCCCAGCTGTTATGGAGATTATACATCTAGCAACACCTCACTTCTGTGAACAAAGTCTTACCTGTGACTTTTTTTCTTTAATAGTCAGTTCCTGCTCGTATTATTTTCACCTAAAGTATGTTCAGTTGAAGTCACAGCTTGGTTTTGATTTAGTTACTTTCAAAAAACCCCGTGTGAAAGTAATTACAGCTAATGAATGGTATTTTTTTTTGTGAGTTTCTCATGCTTCGAAAATGAGGCCAGTTCCTTATGAAATAAGGCTTTTGAAAAATCTGATTCCATTACGCACAGTGCGTATGGTTTCCCTTATTTTGTGATGCTTAGTATCACCTTAAGAACACTGTTCCTATATTCCACATACGTGCTAGGTTTGTTCCTCTGTCAACACTCTCGCCAGACGTAGCTTTTCCTGTTACCTGTCTATCATCCAGTGTCTCCTTCTCATAGCTGGAAATTTCATTTATTGGCATCTGGCCCTCATAGCACAGAAGAGAAATTATAGCTTAACTAATCTTCTATTTCCTTTTCCTACTTCTTGTGCTTCACTGTCATTTCTTTTACACCAGACTAATTTTCTTTTCTGCCAACTATCAGAGATTAAATTGGAAGGCTCCTCTGTGGTAGTTCAAAGATTTTCCACAGTTAGCATTGCTTCCCTGCACTTCTGATCAAATCAGTCCCCATAACAAAAGTCATCTCCGTTAACATCAGCTAATTAAGAAAAAACAAAACATAAGAAACAGAAGGCATCATTTCACTTTTCTTTATCTCCAGTATCCAGGCTTGATTTTTAAATAAGCTGATGGTTCTCAGTGCATTTACCACAGCCTGTGATAACAGGCATCTTTTCTGAATTAACCCACCATTTATTTGGAAGGTTCCTGCCTGACTTCCAGAGTTGGAAGTTAAACACAGTTAATGAATCCATTCCTAAAGCAGAATAAGCAATGTCAAGCATAATTTCACAGAATGAGCAATGTCAAGCATAATTTCACAGAATGAGCAATGTCAAGCATAGTTTCTAGTCTCCCTATCTCAGGATTCAGTTCATTTGTGAAAAGAACACAAAAATCCCATTAAACCACTACCAGTTAATGTTCTTAAATAGCATAATTATTAGAATCTGCACATAGCTGAGATAATGATAAAAGATAAAGAAAAAAATAAAAATACCACTTCTCTAGTTTTTACATTGTCAACAGATACACTTACTCTCTATTTTTTTTTTTGGAAAAACAAATTGAAACCATCAGAAGAAACTCTCTCATTTCCCTTGTTAAAAAACAAAATTCAACCAACTAAATATGAAGGTCTAATTTATCATATTAGCGATTCAGGATTCGGGCAGCACCCCATCTAGCAACCAGAAGGGCACTCCACTGGTTGTACAAGAAGGAAGGTTTTTATGGAAAAGAAAGGGTACAGCAAGGAAGCTATTGGCAAAAGGAAACAGAGGATTATTTTTACATTAGGACATCTGCCTTTGGGGGGAAGGAAATGGCAAGTGTTTTTTATCATGCACATTGCTTCTTCTTTCTATGGAGGTGATGATGGGGAATGGAGAGGGCCCACGTACCAGATTACATCATTGGTGTTGACCAGAAAATTCCAGACTGGCTGATTAAGATTATGTTTCTGGGAGAGGTAGAAACAGCAATTAGGTCAGGTATTATCTAGGTTTGGCGTCATGGGCTTTAAAGCTAGTGATGTCATTTGGGGTCTGTGGTTTTCTCTTTAACGCCCTGTTTAAGCAATAGACCAGCCTTTGCCTCCGTCCCTTCCTCCTTATTCCCCAGGGGTCTCCCTGTTTTCAAGGGTCAGTGTCTCCAAGTGCACATGGGATCCTATCCTCTCTCACCTTCGAAAAAAAGTTAGCCTACCAACTGCTTCCTTCTTTGTCTGTATTTTCAGTTTTGATTCATCCCATCAACATTTAAATATGGTCTAATCTTCCCATAACCGTTTTAGGGTTGTCCTTTTTTTCACAGCCAATCAGTAAAAAGTTCTCTGCATTCACTTACTGCCTGTTTTACCATCTTGTTTGTCTCCCCATACCCTCCATCTGGCTTTGAGCCCCATCCTCTAAAATCAACAGACACCTTTATTGTTAAGATAAATGTACACTCTGGAGCTTTCATTTCATCTCGTTTCTCATTGCTTTTTGACACAATTTACCACAGTTCCTTCTGTCGAACTCTGTATCCGTGGCTTCCGTCACCACCTAGTCCTCTGGTGTTACACTTACTTCTCTGGCCACTCCTTCTCAGCCTCGTTTTCTGAATCTCTCTTTTACTCTGATCTAAGCTACTTGTGGCACCTGCTCAGGGCTTGGACCATCTCACCTCTCTCCCTCATGCACTCAGACATAGCCAGAGGTTTTACTTTCCACCTTTTCCCAGAAGATTGATTTAAGTGCCAACGAATTATGAGGAAGGTCCTGGTGACTCTTGTTTCTGTAGAGCCTTTCTCTTTCTCCTCAGGGAAATATTCACAGAAACAGGTATGTCAGCCGCTGACATTCTGTCGTTTCCACGTGGACAAATAATCAAAATGAGGAACTCTTTAACAGATCATAAGTTCTATGAGGAATTTTTGACAGATTTATATTTTTATCCTTCCTCAGAACTCAGTGCGATAGCTCTCAAATTACTTTGGGTTTGTTTTTAAAGTTCTTATTTAGCTTCAGAAAAGGTTATTTCTTACATTGGATTATTGCTTATTTCCTCCCAAGGACAGGACATATTTCTAGGCTCTTAAAAATATATTTTACTTTTACTACCAGGATATTTGATAACCATCATACTTTTTCCAGGCATTTCTTAATCAAGATTAGCTCCCTGTTAGAGGAACTATTTATAATACTTACTCTAGAAAATTCCTCAAAGCATTTTAGTTTGATGTAATTTTGATAGTTAACTGGATGAGGAAAATGGTTACTTCAGGCTGACTGATTACTTCAGTTACTTCAGAAAACTTCACCAAACTAGAAACATTTCTTAGAGCCTGTGTGTTTGCATATGGAGACATGTCAGCGGAGTGAAGGAGCCTTTCCTTATGGGGACAGTTTACCCTGAATCAATAGACGGAAATTCCTAGTTTGATGACATGTTAACAATGTATCTTATTTGATTCTTGATGGGAGGAGATTTCCCTAAGGCACATAGGACTTCTTCATTAGCCAGGTTTAAGTCTCCCGCTATAATAAACAATTATGAAGGACATTGAAAGTCGTGTGCTGTGGCCCTGGCTGCATGGTCCAGTTGGTTGGAGTGCAGTCCAGTGCACTGAAGGGTTTGTCTGTTTGATTTTAGCCAGAGCACATGCCTGGGTTATGGGTTCAATCCCTGGTTGGAGCATATAGGGGGCGACTGATTTACGTTTCTCTCTCACATTGATGCTGCTCTCTCCCTTCTCTCTTTCCCCAAAATCAATGGGAACATGTCCTCAGGTGAGGAATGAATAAGTAAACAAGCAAACCAACAAACAAATAAATAAGAATTTTAAAAATCAGTGCTTTGGAACTAGGCCAGCCTAGGTGTCCTGCTGCTAGTGCCAGGCCTGGAGTCAGTTAGCAAAAGGTACAGGGGCTGGGGGCTTACTGAGGCTGGCTGGTGCTTGTTTGATAGGATTTAGGAACTTGTGAAGCATGAGCCAAGACCAATCATTCATAAGGAAAAGTCACAGTTAACAGCTTTGGTGGGCCCTTAAGTTGGGTGGTGCAGAGCCTCAGAAAATCTCCAGGGTGGGGCAATGTTAGTCAGATTAATGGAGTCTCAGATATGGCCTCTACCTGCCAGATCTGTGGCTCTGTGGAGGGAGGGTTCAGAAAAGGGACAATGTCTTCTCCCCCCCAGTTCCTGCCTTGATGCACACTTCAGTTCCTCACACTTGCCGCTGGTGCCTTCAAGCTGCTACCTCAGTGTTAAGGCTCAGAAAGAGTGAGTCAGAGTAAACTGATGTATAGTTTCTTTAAGAGGCACTGCTTGTGACTCCAGAATTTTCTTCTACAGACTCAGTCCCGGATGGTGTTTGCAGCCAGAAGTTATGGGGACTTGTCTTCCTGGCACTAGAACCCTGGCCTGGGGGGCCTGGCATGGGGCTGGGACTCCTCATTCCCAAGATATCCCTCCCAAAATTTTATTCATCACAGGCGAATGTGGGACCAATTTATTCTGTATCTCTGCCCCTCCTACCAGTCTGGATGGATATGGTTTCCTTAATTCTGTAGTTGTCAGACTTCCGTTCAACTCAGTTTATGATGGTTCTGAGTGATGATTGTTCTGTATTTTAGTTGTAATTTTGATGTGGTTGTGTGAGGAGGGGAGCAGTCTTTACCTATGCCGCCATCTTGGCCAGAAGTCCTACATTAATTGATTTTCAAATGTTAAACCAGCCTTGCATACTTGGGATACATTCCATTTGACCATGGTGTATAATTCTTTTATAACTTTTTGAATGTGATATACTGTTTTTTGAAGGATTGTATAACTATATTCATAAGAGATATTGGTCCATAGTTTTCTTTTCTTGTAATGTCTTTTTATAGTTTTGGTATTACGGTAAGGCTATCCTCATAGAATGAGTTAGGAAGCATTCCCTATACTTTTATATTTTGAAAGATGTGGAGAATTGATATAATTTCTTCCTTTAATGTTTGGTAGCATTTTCCAATTAAACTATCTCATCCTGATGCTTTATGTTTTGGATAAATTGGTTTTAAGTATGCTTTTGTTAAGGAGTTATTAAATAAAATAATGTATGGAAAACATTGGGTAATAATAATAATCTCCCAGGTCAAGATCAAAAGCTTCCTCTAGATCTCTATGAGTTTTTGAACTGTACATATTTCAAATTAGATATAATAGTTAAAAAGTGGATAGAATTTTGTGACATTTTTACATATATGTGGTATATTTCTATCCTTGAAATAACCATCTGCTTGGAAGGATTTATCCCTACTTTGGATAAGGAGGCAGAATGTGGGAATTGCTGGGTACCCTCTTCCAGTCCACCCAGCTAGATCAGTGCCAGAGCCAGGCGGTGAAGTCAGTGTCATT